>OMNW01029698.1:8169-64066 GCA_900303245.1 Selene dorsalis | reverse complement strand
TACAGACAGTCATCATGACCTGTTCACCATTCATGATAATCCACTGAAGACACATACAGTTGACCCAGAGGGTTCAGACACCTGCAGTGATCAGACAGAGGAGGCAGATCAGACAGTGGACAGCCAGGAGGACATATGTCTTATTCACCTGACGCACCTCTGATTAGTGTTTAGGGCACACACACACACACAAAACAAATTTTACAGGTGGCTCATACACAACTCTTCTTCACAGTTCAGCAACCACCTATTCCACCACATTGGCGCATGCGCGCGCACACACACAAACACACACCTTTCTCTTCTTTATGTCTGTCATAAATAGTCTCACTATCAATGCCATCATCCTTTAATCTGTAATAATCGGACTGTATTTTGTCTCTGACCTCTCTCTGACACAGATTAGCTGCTAATCTATCCTCAATTTTCTGAAAATGAAATCAAGTGTGTGTGGACAGGACTTCCTCCTGTACCTGATAAAAGTCATTTCAAACTCCACTTCTTCACCTGCTGCCTCTGCAGCCTCCGTCACACTGACCTAATAACCTCACAGGCTTGGTAGTACGACAGCGCTCTGATTCCCTAAACAACCTGAATCACTCACAGGATGACCTCATCAGTCCTGTTCCAAAGTGAAACCGTTCAAACATTTATTTACTTATATCACTTTAGTCCATTTCTCTTCTTACTTCATTGTTTTTCCATCTCAATAATGTCTTTAACATGTTTTTATGATTATTTTTCTGCCTGTCTATGTGATGCACATGCATATACACACACTACATTAGGTGCTATACAAATAAAGTTATAATTATACTGCAGGCTGTGGCCTATCATTGTGTTTTTGGACTCAGTGGTGTAAATATGACTGAAATAAGTGTATGACCCAGTGTTTTGCAGTTCACCTAATTTGCAGGTTGAATCATGTGACATAGACCTCTAACATATGTAGGGCAATAGAACATTGCCATGGTATAAATGTTTTTTTTCATTGTCTTAAAACACTTCACTCTAAATCTCTCTATTTAGCAGGAGCATTGTGTAAAATTATACACACAGAACGTACACACACCTTGTGCTTGTGTGTTGTTTTTCTACATTATGTTTCACTTTGTCTTTATGAAGAAAATGTCCCTTTAGCTGAGTACTACTATGTTATTTATTGCATCATTATAGATAGATAATATCTGCTAACATTTCCTGTGAGATCAGTCTGAGTCATAAACAAGTCACACTGTCTGAACATGTAGTCTGCCTATGAAGATCAGCTGAACATTAGGTGATTTTTTTCTGAGAGTAAAAAAAGTAAATGATAAGAAATGACCGGTTGTTTTTAAAGATGCTTCTTTTGCATTCATTATGTTCAGGACTTGTGAAGACCAGGTTGTAACATGTGGACGTTCGGTGACCGCTGTTCACAATCTGTCTGATATGGACGAGCTGCTCTGAGCTGTGTTTTCTCTGTTTGAGTATGCATGACTGAGGAGGCTCTGTCTCTGATTCTGAACCAGTCATGTGTCAAATCTGATGGAGAGACCCCGTTCCTAAAAACGACACCACGAGTACACAGTTTCTGTCACTGAGGCCGTCCACGCCTTCTGCGATAAATCAACCAATCACACGTTGGCTGCTAATATACATTGATTTTACCTAAAGTTCATCAGAATCAGTCTTTAAATTTGCTGCTGGTGATTTCTCAGTGTGAGAACAGAATACATTGGTAACTCAGCAGCCGCCTCATCAGCCACAAGTTGTTTGAGTCCGTTAATGAAGTGGGAGCACAAAGCGACCCGGCAAGCACCTCCCAGAAACCACTTGTTCATAGAGCAGCATCTCTAGTGACATTCCTGAGACCCGCTCCAGTTCACTGTTGGAGAGTTTGGCTCCAGTAAATGACGAAATGTTAACACTAATGTGTGTTTTGTTAGTCAGTACGCAAACAGTAAAGTTGGATGACGTACAATACTTGTAGTTTACATCCTTTTAATAACTCTTTTTCTTTTAACACGTTACCAAAGCAACAGGTTACATGACAAAAGATTCAACAACAAGCAAAGGACCACACAAGGGTTCATCATCACAGCCTCAGTTCCCGTTTCACCAGCTGTCCTCAAACACAACCAATATTTCTACTCACCCCACTTGAACATCATCATGGTCAGCAGTACGGTCTTCAGATTCAGATGAACTCTTCTCAGTTCCATGGTAAAACTCGATCTGTATCTGTCTAGAAAAGAAGTGAAGAAGAAGAAGAAGAAGAAGAAGTCCTAGAGCCCTGACATGGTGCTGTGTGCTGAAGAAGCTGTTCACTGCGTTGCTGTCCCCCTGACTTTAGAGGCTGGCCTGCTACAAACTGACACTGCCCATGCTTGGTTAGTAATGAGTGCAGCACCGGACTCAAGCGGCTGCGGACTCACAGAGTGTAATCAGCCATGAGAGCAGAGAGACAACAGCAAAACATGAGCTGGATTAACACCTGCTGACACTGATGCTCCCACTGACGGCAGCTGCACGTCGCACAGGAAGGAAAACATGATCGACAGAAAGTTAATGAGAAGAATAACAGGCGTGTTGATGGACTGTTGAAAAGTCAAACAGTTTTTAAGCTGTTAACACTTTAGACTGTGGGGTGGTTTTGTATTTCTTGGTTCCTTTAGGCACAAAAATAAAAAATCTATAGTTTTTCAACTGACTTCAGAGTTTCTGTCTATTTACAGTACATGTACACTTTTAACTCCTGGTCTCTTATATAGATGCTTTGTAATTTACACATCAATTTTTGTTGTATATAAGCAACATGTAAAATCCAAATAACCAAAATAATGTCAAATCATAAGATGATGTTCCACTTTGTAGCACTTATTTGTAACGTCTTGTAAGATCGTATTATGTATTATAACAATGTAACTTACTGAATCATAATGTGTCAGTTTGCTCATCTGTGTTATCTGTGAATATAGACAGCTGTTTGGGCTGATCAGTGATCAATACGAACAGGTTCATATCTACAGTTACATTCAGGGATGTGCAGGGATTTATATAATAAACATGAATCAAGATCTATTTTGAAAACACATAGCCAACAACTGGGGGGGGAGGGACCCAAACATAAATCTATATAGTACAATTCTATGTTGGACCTGCACTCTGAGTACCTCCCATGATATACAGGGTTGCCCATTAAGTTGGAATAATTTAGTTTTCAGTCACATTCATATTATAAGGGTTAACTGTGTTTTAATTTTAAACAGTGATATGTTTGTAAGAGACTAATCAATAGAGATCAACACTTTATCTCCTGATTCTTCATGCGTTTTGTTGGGAGTTTGTCTTCAGTCACTCTGAGGGTCTAAGGACAGAGGATGTTGTAAAGATGCTGTGGAAAGCCCTTTCAGACAAACTGTTTGTAAAAATGGGCTATACAAATAAACTTGCCTTGCCTTATCTATCAATATTAAGTCACAATCATTTCATGATTAGAGGTAAAAATAAAATATATGTTATTCCAACTTCATGAGCAACCATGTAATTATAGTACAGGGGGATCATGGGAAAAGAAAGAGCATTACTTGAGCAGAATTTCTCCTCTAAGATATTTCAATACACCACTTGATTAGGAGCAGCATTAATAAACCATCAGTTAATAAAGTTATTATGCCTACTACTGAGAAGTTCAGGATCTTTTCACTGAAGCCTGTCTTTTTTTGATCGAACATTGAGAAGGTTCAGTGACAGTCAGGTGCATGAAGCAAAACTAACATTTCAGCAACTTCAAATCTGCTGCACTGAACACAATGAGGATAAATGAGGCTTTGGTTTAAAACAACTAAATCCGCCTTAATCACGATCATCAGTTTGTGGGTGAAACATGTTGTACTGGATTGTTTAAATGACTATGTTCAGACTCATGTTTTCTCATAATTACATGTCATTCAGAATACAATGAGTGGTGTATGATGTTCATGTAACCACAGCACCTGCTCCACCTGTGTGCAGACATGCAGGATCTGACGAACACATTTCCTTTATATTCACATATACTCATTTAACTGAGGCCATATTGGATTAGGAAAACTAAATCCACTGGACGTCCTTGTGTGACCCAGTCAGTCGGTGTCAGTGTGTTGTCTCCTCCGTGTGCGGTCCAGTGAATCCAGGCCAGGTTTTAGTCACTGGCTCATTAGTGTCTTCAGCAGCTTTAGTGGCTCCTTTGTAGCGTGGAGCTTAGCAGTCAGACATCCATCACTTAGCCTCTAAGAGACTTGTTACTCCTTTTACTCCCTCCACCCTCTGCCCCGCCCCAAACACCAGCTGTGCCTGACACCCCCGCAGCTGACTAGACAGATCTGCGCCCATGAACTTTGTGTCACCTACAGTAACTGGCACATGATCAGGATTGTGCATTGTGTATTGTACATTATGGGCAGACTTGTGTGAGTGATGTCCAGACATTAACTGTGTAGAACTGCAGGGTGGTGGGTTGCTTCAGGTGCCAGTGAGAAACATGGAACAAGAGCAGGTCGTGTACAACTGTAGCTCGTTGATTCTGAGGGTTCATAAGACACAAGATAATCAATCAATAAATATCAGTGGTCACATTACAGGATGATTTACCAGGAACATCATTTAAATGCCTGACTAACCTTGTACTGTGTGGATGGTTCTGCTGCGTTTATTGATGCAGGTCTCAGCACTGGTCTCAGACCTCTGGACCTCACTGGGAATCAAACACATACTTTCATTTACACATGCTCCGCTTGTTTTAACCACTGCCACAAAGTGATGTTGGAAGAACATCAATTAGAATGTACAAATTCAATTCAAAACGTTGATGCTGCTCTTTTTAATTCTCTATTATTTATTTGCCTCTTTTTTATACTTACTTATTTTAACTTTACTCTATCGCTCATATTCTGCTCTTTTAAGAGATGTGCAGTGTTTCTTTGTATGTGTGATGCTGCTGTAACAATAACAAATATTAAAAAAAACTTTAACTTGAATTAATATATAAGACATTATAATCAATTCAAGGAGGCACCAACAGAGATTAAAAGATTTAAGATCATGGAATCAAAATGACTGAGAGGTACGGACAAATTAATCTTTAAAGTGATTTCAAGTGAGTTCTATGTGGAAGGTGTAAACACTACAAAAACAGTTCTTCCAGTTTCAGTATGAACTGGAGAGACATGTGTATTTACTCTTAGTCCTGGTGTGATGGGGTTCACTGAACCAAACTAACACTGTGGGAAGATTTGGAGATATGAATAAATAAGCATGTGTGCAAACCTCAGCTCTCTGAGGGAGAGGACCACTCAGCCTCTACTGTACTGGATGCAGTGATGGGTGATGGGTGTTTGAAGCATTAGCAGTAATGAACCTGAGAACAGAGCAGTGAAAAGCATCAGGTTTAAGGGTGAAGCCAAAAGGACGACTTTACAGTCCAGATGTCATGTGTGTGTAGTAACCATGACTCTGAGATTCAAATCAACATTTTCTATATATCTCACTCTGTACTTCTAGTACTGGACAAACAGCGTCACCAAAGAGACAGAGACATGTCCGTGCATGGTGAATCACAGTTAATGTGTGCGTGTGTGTGTGTGATACTATAAAAAGAGGTAAGCTGGCCACTGACACAGACCTGTATGTGGGATAAGCCTCAACCCAACATGATCTGTACATAACACAACTCCAGACAGCACACAGCCCTACATTTTAATCCACTCATCACTGTTTTATCACAGAAGAAGTGCCAGTTGAGTGACCTAACGCACCGTAGCTGAATAAACACACCAGCTCAGACTGACTCAAAGCTGGGTTACACTTTGAATGTCACCACTTGTTCTTTTAGTGTCCCTGCATCACCTAAAATAAATGGAAACTGTGCAGATGTACTGTTCTGTCCTTGAGAGGTTCCTTCCCAATCAGCGCTAGATAAAGAACCACATAGTGAGTAACAGGAATGACAAATGTTAGTTAACACCATCTATTAGTCATCTATCTCAAGGACCGCACTTGTTGCATCTGTATCATTATCTATTCACCACAAATCTGTTTTTATTTAGTTGTCAGCATTAGAAAATGTGTTTCCTGTTTACCTCAATGAGCTGATCAGGACATGACATTCACAGCACACACATGACTTATGACTGTCTGAGCAAAGACAAACAAAAAAAACCCACTTTTCTTGGAACTAGCAGTACCACCTTAAATGAAATCCCATATCAGACATGAATGAATGAATGAGACAGTTTAGATATTGATGTGACTGCAACCTCTTTAAACTAATGAACCATTTTGTTGCACACATAAAATGTATCTTATGGGAAATCTGGAATTTCCAGGACATCTGTTATATTTGCATCTATTAAATCCAGGAACCAAATCACCTGGGGTGGTATTTTTTCACTCAGGTGTAGATGAGGCTGGATTATTAATTGAGGTGTGGTCTTTTGTATTATATTCATATAGTTCCTGTTCAACTTCCTGATCTTGAACTGTAAAATTGGCTGCTTTTCTTGTCATATCGACCACACGATGCACTTTACGATGAAAGTCATATTGATCCATCCATATGGTGCTTACTTCTTCCTTTCCACACACTGATGGGACAGCCATTATAGGCAATATGGAGTTGAGTTTTTTGATGAACAGCACAATGTCACTCAAGCTGGAGGAGCAACAGGTCAAACCTCTGACCTGCTGGCTGGTGGATGACCTTGAGCCACAGCTGCCCACATGAGGCCTCTGTTCTGCAGAGAGATGTTATGTCAAAATCTGCCGGTGTGATACTCATTTGCAAAATAATTGGGTTTATATTTTGGGTGGTGTTCACAGCACATTTTTGCTCAGTGCCCACAAGCGGATTAATCTGCCCCTTGTAGATAGGGGTTCACTTTAATGTCAGAGTTAAGGAGAAAACTGTCAATCATCTATTGTAAAGTACAGCTTATTGGAATGACTTCCAAACAAATGCCTTTTGAGACCCAGTGAGAAAGAGAAAATGGTTGAGATGGCTGTGCCAGGTTGTAGTTCCATGACTTGGCAAACATAAAGAGTTGTTAGGAGGGTGCCAGAGCAGTTACCCGCTTCACTAGAACTCTAGTATTAGGGATTAGATTTGGACATAAGCCCAGAAATGTGAATACTTGGGAAAACAAAAGACCTGACCTAAGTCTTAGTGTCATGCATGCTCCAGGAGATGAACAGGAAACTACACATTTCAGGGGAAAAGACGATGGAAATGATGAACTGTATTATAATCTGTTCTGCGTTTAGTATAATTCAGTCTAAATTGTAAGGCTGAGGTAACAGTGCAGGACATACGACTCTCCTCAAACAGAAATGTAACATATGGTATAACATGCTGTGACAATATATGTTGACAATATATCTAATTTATGCAAGTTCATATGTCTGTATATATATAGCTGCTGCAGCAGACAATCTCTCATTTTACTGTAGTGTAGGACAGAGGTTCAGTTAGATCCTTTGTCCTCACTGCCATCAGACTGTACAACACCTCAGACAAAGGAATGGGCTCAGGGAATGGACTAAATGAATTACCATTTTTTATTACCATCCCTATATATTCTAGATTTATCTAAGAATGCCCCAGACTCTTACAAACCACTGAATATAATATCAATATAATCAAGCTTTGGGATGGATATTTGTGTAGTCTCTACAATATAGGCATACATACAACAACATACATATTAGTATTGGCTATATTCAATTAATGTACAGTTATTTAGTTGTTCAAAGTTCTACTAGGTCTGAAATAGCATATGTATATATTTTCTATATTGGTGTAATTGAAAAGAGTTGCATTGTGGGAAGTGTATGATCAAGTGTTTAAAGAACATAGGAATCAAAACCATGTAAATGAAGCATAGACCGTGTATAAAGAGGAATGAAGTCACATCAAACTCGTGGTTTGTTTGCCACCTGGTGGTCATTATGCCTCAGCTGATTTCAGCAAGCTGCACTAGCCTACCTGAGCCCTTCTTATCTCGCGGGATTTTAATAAGCGCGCCTACAGTCAGAGAGAAGTCGTCCTAGCACTGGGTACAGAGTTTGATGTTGAGGCTCCACCGAAACTCACAATAACCCTCTACCAGATGACTGACACTGAGGCTCTCCAGACACCACGGAGCCACTGACACAGCCAGACGTGCGTAACCAAGCCCCAAGTCACACATTTCACACCGTCCCATATTGTGCGCGACACCGGAAGCTACTTTACCTCTACTGTACGGCACTTGATTACCGCAGCGTTGTCTCTCAGGCAAATTAAATCTCACGAGGAGATAAATACAGAGCAACGATGAATCGATGTGTGTGTGAGGTGGTTGGATGCTTGACCTTCTTCTATGGATGCACTCAGTTCACTCGTGACGTTTCCGGGGCAGCGACAACAAACACTCCTACGCCGCCTCCTGTAAGACATAGCGGAGGGCGAACCAGAGCGTCCACACCAGAATAGCGTTTCCATTATCTTGTGGTTTTCAAGCTGTCAGAACCTGCTATCGCTCTATCCCACAACCTAGCCCGAAAGCTCTCTTCCTGGGAAATGTACCGAAAACTATTTCATTACAGACTTGTAATGTAGTTACCAATTAACAGGATCAAGTCCTCCCATCATGGTGGTTAGCTAACGTTAGCTACGAAGCTAGGTTACTTGGACAATCCTTTCAACTTGCTTGCTGACAGGTTAGCTCACGACAGCTAACTTCGATATGTGAACTCAGTAAGCCAAGGAAAGTGGCGATAAAGGAACTCCCTGCAACTCTCTGGTTGGTGGGCATTTTGAGTTAACGTTTTTAAATGTTATTGAATTTACTAGCAGATGTTCATTGATTTTTTTTAGGGGGGTGTTACCAGCCGTAGCTAACTTGCTATTAAATTGTAGTAGTATTACTTAGCCGTCGTTAGCTGGAAAAGTTGCTAACTAGCTAAGTAGCTAACTAAGACATAAATGCATAAGCAGAAGCAGTTAGTCGCAAAGGTAATTACCTACGGAGGTGTCCTATTGAATAAAACATGTACCAGATACACGCGTGGACGATGTAACACAGCAGCATTGATTGACATTTTATAGTCCAGCCTTAGCCAGGTGAGCTGTCTGAAACATGCTGCTAAAGCCTTCAGCTGTTTTTGTTGTCATGTTACTGTCAGAACTTATTGACAGCGTTTAAATTACATACAG
The DNA here is from genome assembly GCA_900303245.1 of Selene dorsalis. Classification (NCBI taxonomy): domain Eukaryota; kingdom Metazoa; phylum Chordata; class Actinopteri; order Carangiformes; family Carangidae; genus Selene; species Selene dorsalis. The sequence goes on along the minus strand of OMNW01029698.1, from coordinate 54,852 downwards.
AAATACATAAATACATGACCCTTCTTGAATGGGCGTGTCAGCCGGCCCTATGGCTGGCTCATGAATATTATGTTTTCCACATACTGCCTCATGGACTGTGAACAACACAGTATTGACAGTTTATCATAGCTAACGCCACGAAATAATGTTATTGTCTAACAAAACTTACACATAGTATTTCTAGCTACAGTAATGGATTATCAAACAGCTACGATTTGGTGGGTGTAGTAAATTTGATTATACCATACACCTCCAGAATATCATGGTTGTTTGTTTGAATTGAGGGTTGTGATAAAAGCCCAGAGTATTAAAGTTTGTAAGGATGAAATAGAAGGCAACATGTGTTACAGGTAAATGTTAGGATGGTTTGTTGACACTTGGTTTTAATTATTAAAGCTGCAACAAAAGTCTGAATAAATATATACGCATGATTTAAAAAACATCATTAAGAAATTTTCTGTTAAGAGCAAACCCGCTGACAGACACTCAGTGTAATTCTGATATTTGCATAAAGATGTTATTTGATCAGTGCTGGTTTATACAAATACAACAGTTATTTATTGATCTGTAATGATATAGCAAGAGCTGTAATGGTGAAATTGATATGTTTTGTTATGTATTGGTCTAATACACTATATTGTTTTGTCATAAAATTTAAAACTAAACATTTAAAAAATGTACAGAGTTACTAAAGATTGAAATTGCAACCTCATGTCATCTTGCATAGTGTGTCTATTGAACTGGATTAAGACCCATCGTTGTCCCTGCAGGTGTTGCAGGCTGCTCTCATGTGCCCATGGAGAAGGCAGCCTTTGAGGGGTGGCTGGAGTCAGTCTCTGCCACTTTCCTTACTCTAAATGACCAGCAGCGCAACCAGTCTCTGGACCACCTCATATCACTAAGTGGTGCCGTCCAGCTCCGTCATCTGTCTAATGGGCTGGAGACGCTGCTCAAGCGTGACTTCTTGCGCCTCCTTCCTCTGGAGCTGGCCTTTTACCTGCTGCGCTGGCTGGACCCTCAGACCCTGCTCACCTGCTGTCTGGTGTGCAAGCAGTGGAATAAGGTAAATACCATGCTCCCTGGAGTCTGGTAGGGCTCATGGGATGCTTCTCATTTCACTCCCTTCACTTGCATGATTTCTTTGGAAGACACAATAATGAAGAAACAAGGAAAACATTAGAGATACATGAGACACTCCCTGAAGGCATCATCTGAACGAACATCACTCTCTGCTTAAGGTTGCACAGCTCAATAAGCAGGCAGTGCACCTTAAGTGTTCTGCATTTCTATGTGGCAGTAAAATCCATATTCAGACCATGTACAGATGAGTTAAGTCACTGTTTGTAGATGGATTTGATCTGCAGTTGTTAATGTTTACCTCATGGATGTATCTGTGTGTCCTCCAATGCAGAAATAACTCAACACTCAACTCAACTCAACTCAACACTGCAAAAATCAGGATAGTTTTATCTTACATCGTACAGTGACTGATTAACAGAACCATATATAACTGAATAGAAATAACACAGATTTATTACCACGACAGGCAACAACAAGTTAGAACATTGTAAATAGAGTATTTAATTAGGAAAATATATCCATTAATGATGAGACACAAAGAGAACATGAAAGTAATCCCAGATTTATTTGTTGAGCTGGACTGCTGATAACACTGGGACACTGTTTTGATTTAGAGAAGAGAAAATAATAATAAAAAGAGCATGGCCAATCCATTAAATAAGAGATAAGAAGTGAGAATTGAAGGGATGGTGGAGGTCACAGAGAAGTGACAGGCATTATGGGGTGTTCTTTGCTTTTCACTACTCATGGTCTCAGTTCTGCTGCACAAATGACTCTTTTTTCACACCTGCTGCATCAGCAGAAAAAAAGTCAAATCAATTCCAGTATTTTGATGTTGATGGAAATCTTCCCACAGCACACAGCTAACACCAGATATCATAATGATTTCAATCTAAACTTAAGACAAAGATCTAAATGTAGTTAGATAAAATAGAGACAGTCAAAGTCAGATTGCAAAGTTAGTTTTCATGTTAATAAATAAGCCCATTTAATGTGTGCCACACTGTCACTGGTTTCAAAAGTTGCAGTTACAGGATGTTTTAATTTGAAAGTGTATTGAATACCTTTGATGTACAAAAAGAAAGACAGATCACTGATTCAATGACGACAACTTAAGAATCTAAACCACATATAGAAATCAAAGAAACTTACAAGAACCGTGCAGCGGCTCACTATCTGTTCACCGACAGTGCCACCATGTCTGCCTCCTCACAGGTGATCAGCTCGTGCACAGAGGTGTGGCAGGGGGTGTGTCGGGAGCTGGGCTGGAGGATCGATGAGTCCATTCAGGATGCATCACACTGGAAGGGAGTCTACCTGAAGGCTAAGCTGCGTATGATGCAGCTGAAGGACCAGGAGGCCTTCGAGACGTCCTCCCTCATCGGCCACAGCGCTCGAGTGTACGCCCTCTACTACAAGGACGGCCTCCTCTGCACAGGTAGATTCATCCTGGAGTTAATTACCATTTTCTCTGAATGAGTGTTTACCTCGTGTATGACCGCTGGGTTGAATGTCACTCATGTATAGCAGGTGGATATATCTGTTAAGTCAAAGTCAGTAGCAGATAAAGCACATCATTAAAAAATCAAGTTAAATGAAGCTGCTGCTTTAAGACAGTGCATTAGGGGAAGAAGACCACGGTCATGTGACCTGGTGTTGAAGGACACTGTGGACAGTGGTGAGCAGGCATCATGTGGAGCTCTCTCAGGGTACATGTCACTTTTCTGTCCACTGTCTTCTGTCCATAAGAATATATCTATATTTGTAATCAGAGCTCAGCCACACCGTGACACCACATGAGCTGTGGGACCTGCACCAAACAGCGCTTCAGTGACCATCAGCTGCTCAGGGTGTGCATCAGTGTTGCCACCATCTGTCATGTATAACGGATGCTGACGTGATAGTCTGCATCTGTGTGTGAGCTCTGTCGTCATGTGACATCACTCCCAACAGAAAGGCTAACACGACACGTTTCCCACTTCTACACACTCTCTGCTGTTGCTGGTTGATGCTGTACAGATTCTAATGCAAGTCTAATTTACCACAGTAATTGTTCACGCTTATAGTGATGAATTTAAATATAAACAGTTACAGCCTGGCATCTCTCTGGTGCAGCATATCAGTGGAGCGGGTGAACAGTGTGAATCTTCTGTTTCCCCAGGGTCTGACGACCTCTCTGCCAAACTATGGGATGTGCGCACGGGCCAGTGCATCTATGGGATCCAGACACACACCTGCGCCACGGTCAAATTTGACGAACAAAAGCTGGTGACCGGGTCCTTCGACAACACTATTGCATGCTGGGAGTGGAGCACGGGGGCTAAAATCCAGCAGTTCCGCGGCCACACGGGAGCAGGTGGGTTTTCAGCAGCACATTTCATTCAGGGAGCTGCAGCTTTTCAGTATAATGAGATGACATGGGAGTGATCCTGCAGCATGGACCATGACCTCTGTAAACTCCTGCTGAAAGTTAAAATGTAATTACTTGAAACCTGAATGAATTAGTTTGAAGTTCAAATCTTTGGTTGGTAACAGCAGCTGTTATTAAAAAGACGACGTTGTGTGTGTTCAGTCTTCAGCGTGGACTACAACGATGAGCTGGACGTGCTGGTCAGCGGCTCTGCAGATTTCTCGGTGAAGGTCTGGGCTCTGACTGCTGGTGCCTGTCTCAACACTCTGACTGGGCACACTGAGTGGGTCACCAAGGTCAGCTCACTTTATGTTTTCCCATATTCTGTGTTGTAAACTGTCCTCTTGTCTCTATACAACATCTACTGCACGTCTGCCAGTCCTGGGTGAGGGATCCCTCCTCTGTTGCTCACCCTGAGGTTTCTCCTGTTTTTTCTTGGGAGTTTTTCCTCAGTGGATGTGAGGGTCTAAGGACAGAGGATGTTGTCATGATGCTGTGTAAAGACCTTTGAGACAAACTGTTTGTAGAAACAATCTATACAAATAAAACTGCCTTGCCTTGCCTTCATACACTTCCAAGGTTTAGCCTCGAAATGCTTGCTGTCTCATCCATCTAATATCATATTACTAAATGTGTTATTGTCTCCTCCACAGGTGATCCTGCAGAAAAGTGAAGTGGAGTCTGTGGTGCACAGTCCTGGTGACTACATCCTCTTAAGTGCTGATAAGTATGAGATAAAGGTAATGAGTTTTTCCTTCTTATCATCATGTCTGAGCTGCTGTGGCTGAAGGATCCAGAGCAAACACTGTCTGTCCCACAGGTTTGGCCTTTAGGGAGAGAAATCAACTGCAAGTGTCTGAAGACGCTGTCGGTGTCGGAGGACCGCAGCATCAGCCTCCAGCCTCGCCTGCAGTTTGACGGACGCTACATCATCTGCAGCTCTGACCTCGGAGTGTATCAGTGGGACTTCGCCAGTTTCAAGATTCTCAGGTAAAATCTACACATGACAAAATGTAATGATGACGTGATGAAATTATTCTGTTGTGCGTTTGCATGTTGTGTGTCTGTTTATGCAGCAGCAGATGTCACAATGTGTTAAACGGCACTAATTACAAAAAACACATGAAACACACAGCAGTACAAAACAACACATTGTACAACAGATATTTTCCCCTGATGTGAACATGGTGGCCCTCAGAGACTAATTGAAGACCTGATCTCATCCTATAAATCACTCTAGTGACAATAAATCCACTTTTATAAGGATAGCAAGCTGTATTTAATTTCAGTTTAAGAGCTGTGTGACAGTAAAAGTTCCTTGTCTTATTTAATTCAGCCCTGTAAAAAGTCACTGAGTCAGGTGATAAAAGACACCCCCCTTTTATCTCAGCTGATGTCAGATCAGGGGAGGACAGGTTGACCTCGGTCCAGGACAAGTCAGAGGCTGGTTGTTATTGTTGGTAACAGCAGTTGTTAGTAAAGCAGGATGCTGGCTTCTAACACCATAGCAACATGTTGGACAGTTCTGTGTGTGACTGATTAATGAGACACAGTCACAAGTGTTGATAAATAGATCAGATCACTATGACTTTCATTCCTGTTGATGCAGACAGCAGCCATCTTGGATTATTAGGTTGAGGTAAAAATGTAGAACTTAACTTTTCCACTTTTACAATGTAAAGCAATGTAAATATAAACAAAGACCTTAACAGTTTGTAACACTCTCTGATGATCTGATCAGGCTGTATGTTCTGTGTTCCCAGGGTGATAAAAACACAGGACCCAGCCAACCTATCCCTGCTCAGCTTCGGCGAGGTGTTCGCACTCCTTTTTGACAACCACTTCCTGTATGTGATGGACCTGAGGACAGAGGTCATCTCGGGCCGCTGGCCTCTCCCGGCCTACAGGAAATCCAAACGAGGATCCAGCTTCCTGGCAGGCGTCACCTCCTGGCTCAACGGCCTGGACGGGGGAAATGACTCTGGACTGGTTTTTGCCACCAGCATGCCCGACCATAGCATTCACCTAGTACTGTGGAAGGAGAACGGGTAGACGGCAGGGAGGAGTCCAAACAGACAGACTGTGAGGATCTGAGCCCCCGTGTGTCACGCGTGCTCCGGAGTAAATGAACTCGAACAGCCAAGATAGATCATGCATGGACCAAAGCATTTTATTTTTCTGTTTCTTCCTCTGGACACACATGAACAATCACAGATGACATGGAAGCTGACGGATGAGGAAACTGTTACTGAGACGCTTCGTCCCCGCTCTCTGCAGAAACCTTACAAACCTCTCACTGGTCTCCTGGTCCTGCACACACACACACACACACAGAAAACCTGATGTGCGACGCAAAGTCTCCTGTGACAGACTGTTACGTGAAAGTGAGAATGTTTTTGGCAAATTTGCTCTTTGATCAGTTTCTAAATGTGCAGTGACAATATTTGTAGCCAAATTTTAATCGGGTCCAGTCCCGTGGTCGCTGATCTTTTCTCACCGGAGACAGACGAGCAGCGGCTGGAGCACGTGGGGCGCCGCGCTGACGCTGGTCACTGAGCACATTTGCAGAAACATCATTTTGCTGGTAGAAAAGCAGGGTTTGCCTTAAACACAGTCGCTGTAAATAATGGAGAACACCTCCTGTGATGTGAAGAGAGGGAGGTGTTCCCCAGGGTTTTTACAGACCAGTCCAGAGGAAAAGCTGTATCCTGGAGCGTCTGCTAAAAAAAAACAAAAAAAAAGAAGCAGCGTGGTACATTGGTTTTGTACCATGTAAAACATTGTGAGGTTTCATGTGATTCCACTAAGGGACGTCTGATTTAAATGTCGGCTTGAGAAATGTGATGTGCCTTTTCAGTTGGTTTGATGTTGCAGACTAGAAGTCCTGGATAACTCGGGCACGTTGCAGCCAGGCCACGCCTGCGTTGTAAATCTGACTTTTATGTTGAATTTTTCCATATTTACTGTGCTCTAACAGTCTGAGATGTCTGTAATTTTATAGCTATCTACCTGACTTGACTTGCTCAGTGAAATTGCTTTTATGAATCATTGACTGTGTTGAACATCAGGTTTATTTTTCTAAAGGCCTCAATGCATTGCACGGCAGAGGAACGCGGTTGGTTCTGTGCAAAATGACCATTTTTACACTTCGGAAGAGAATTGGAACGGATGGTCGCCTCATTCTGCGCATCACTTTAACGTCATGTCTGCGAGACTGAATCTCTCTCCCACTGCCTGCCTTCACCGTGGCAGGACACAGGTCATAGATCAACATGTATTCATTCATATGCACCGAACCTCATTTATGACACATACGTTCTTCTTGTACTCAGACTGTAACTCGTCTCACACACAGATAATTGTACCCAGCAGATGTACAGACTGTTCTTAGTTTAATCTAATTAAAACCACCAAAATACTGTATCCTGTACTGTTGTCTGACCACTGTACCACAGCCTGTACCCCCCAGCAGCTCTCAGCTGAAAACACAGCAACATCATTTGTATATAAAGTGACAACAGAGGAGAAATGTGGCACATACAAGCTTCTGTTGGTGAGTCTCTTCATAGTAACTACCATTACTTCCAAGCACTGTACAGTGTTATTTCACAAGGCTCTCTGGTCACCTGCACCCACCTACAGTCTGCTTCAGTAATACAGTCTCTCAAATAAATCAAAGTAGCAAACGCACCCTGTTGTATCTCTATTTGGTCGGTCCAGGTGCCATGGTAACCAGACAATCGGTGTTACTCACTTCAGCTGTCAATGGTCATAATGTTACAGTTGATGTGTATCAGTACTAAGCACTGTCATGTGCAAGCATCCTACCATGCATATAATCACATGGATAAGAATATGTGTATGAGTATGAGGCTGTATGTGTGCACAACAATGTGTGTACATTCGTGTACACACCTCTGTAACTTGACATAGTGTGTGTGCATCAACCACCAAACATGTTTATCACCTGCACACACACACATGCACATGCACAGACCAGAGAGGTTGACATGTCAGTGTCAGTGTTCAGAGACAGAGATGATCATGTGTCTGTTGAGTATGTGACTCTTGATCTTATGCTGCCTCTCTGTCTGTCGTCACCACTCTGGAGGAGTGTCCCGCCCACAGCACAGCTGATTGGTTACCAGTGCTGAGGACTACTGTGTACACAAATAAGCACAGACAGAAGTTCAACACACACAGGATACACTCATACATCGTCATACACACATGTTCTTCATAATGTAGACAGGCATGTATGTGCAGGTGTTTAATAGCTACCAGTGTAAGTCAAGTATCTGAAGTGGCCCAGACATGAGAAACCTGCTCTCTGCTGATACAGCTGAAACCTGCTGCCCTCTGTTTACTCACAAGACACTTTGTTACTGAGTGTCCAGAGACACACTTATGCTGCAGCAACAAAGACTTACTGAAAAGTAAAGATGGGCTGTTTTTAAAGTGGGCAGCAAGTAACAGAAGCTTCCTGCAGACAGGTCACTGAGCAGGACTGTAGATACAGTAAGTGTTACATTAGAGGAACAGGACAGCTGTTGCACATGGATAAGAGCTGAGGACTTTGTGGAGCAGCTGTTTTCCTCTGTGGGATGACTCACACTCTACAGTTATGAGCTGATTTATGCAAAAGCTGAACCACTTTTCAAAATCAATTTTCCACTGAACCATCCCCTGATCCGAGGTCACCTGGAGAACACAGACTGGACGTGTGACCGACCGCAGAGAAAACCACATGACTGACAAAACAACACCACTGAAATATTTTTCTGCTCGTCTTTAGTTACGGTGATACAATTCAAACATATCACTGTCTGCACAACACGTTCAGAGCCCCGACAGCTCTGCATCCCATCAACTGACCTGATAGGGGCCTTGACATCAGTGTGTCTGGATCAAACCTGAGCTGATCTTTATGGTTTCAGTTTGGTGTTTACTGTAAATGCTGCAAATCTCTAAATGACCTTGTCTGGCAGGGATCAGGTGAGGACTCACATACAGCCTGCTCACACTACACAGAGGTGAACACACTGGATTTCACAAGTAAATGTTTCTCCATTGGACATCGAATCATTTTCTTTGCCTCGATGCCCGTGATAATTCAGTCAATTCAACAACTTTCTGTACAGAAGTTTTTATTCCCAATTCAGTGTATGAAGCTGAAAAATACAGCAACAAATAGCAATGTCATGGTAAGAAATAAGTTAGCAAAAAAAAAAAAAAAAAAAAATCACAGAATGATAATCACAACCCAGTGGTTATCTTTTTCAGTTACAACTGTACACAAGAAATACATGCAATGTCACAGAAACACAGTCAGTTCGTCCTCAGAACTGGATAAAAACACAAGTCTGAGCAAGTATCAAAAGAAAGAAGTAAAGTAATACTCGTTTAAATACATTGTGAGAAGAGTGACATCGTCATGTACAAACTAATTCTAATGTTTTCTACATCTGGATCAAATGTGTTCGGATTATCAGTTATTTAAAAAAATCACAGGTGAACTGCTGCTGAACTAACAAAGGCTACGTTACACATGCCGAAGTGTTTGTGAGGTGTTCGGGGAACAGATAGAAAAAAAGAACAATTTCAACTGATTCAGCTTTAGCTCTGTTTTGATCAGTCGCTCAGAGATCCATCAGCATTGGTTATTAAAAAAAAAGACATTTAATACAACAACTCACTGTGGAGGTAAGTTCATATAAACTGCTGGCACACACACACACACATACACACACACATATTTAACACTCCAGAGTCAACGATGGCAACGTGTTTGTTTGACATGTTGGAGAATGTGCTGCTTTGGCCTGTGAGTCAACCATCTGTATGAAAACTACCACGATCCAGCTTCCCTTCACATCCCAGTGTGTCAGATACAGTGACAGGTCAGAGGTCACCAGTCACTGAACACAACAATAAAAATAGAGCAGTGGTTCCCAACCTGTGGACGGGGGCCCTATGACAGACTGGGAAGGTGAGGCCAATGGGCAGATGTGTGGAGATATGTATTCAATTTTTATATCAATAACAAAATAACAATGTCTGTATCTATATATATCATGTTTTATAATGAAGTTATTGATAAAAACTCCTTTCATTGTTTTTTATGCTTTTGGTATTAAGGCTGGTCACTGTGATGAGACACTGATAGAGCTGGTCAGGCTGTCACTGGCCATCATCATGTCCGTTATCTCAACATAATGTTTTCATCTATAAAGAGTATTTGGATACAAAAACAGTCTCCACCAGATATTTTGCAGTTGCACAAAATACTATGAGCAAACAGCAATAAAGACAGTTGATGCAACACAGGATTTTAGCGAACAGCAGCTGCAGCAGTGACACTGACTCCTTCTTTATCTGATTCATTATCATGTTATATTCACCACTGGCAATGGAGTCCAGAGTTTGTGTCTGTCCAGACTACAACATAACACAACACAGAGTTTTCAGGATAAAACAGCTCCAACAGAGTTTCAACAATGTTTTCAGTGCTTGAAAACTCTGGAGTGTTTTAAAAGGAACAGGCAGGAGAGTGAACGCAGCCTCGGTCTGATCACACATCACAACCGTGCCACACACTGGAGCACCACGATGGACAGCAGGACATCAACAGGGGGGAGTTAAAAGAGGAAAGAGTGAAGGTGAAGTGATATGTGTCTGATTGGGCCTGTGTGTTGGTGAAGGTTGGGAGCCACTGCAGTACATTCATTTCCTCTCACAATCTTTACATCAACAACACACTTAATGCTGAGTTTCACCACGTTTAGTTCGGCTTCGTTCTCAGAGAGGATAATACAGTGTTGGCTTCACATTTGGCCACCAGACAAAGTGATATGACAGTAACATTTATCAGCTATCTAAAATTTCACTAATCTAAAAATCACTATTTATTTATCTAGTAAATCTCCCTTTAATTGACCGAACAGTAAATGCAGGTCACTAACTCTGACAGGGACTTTGATTGAGTGAGTTTTGGTTGATTAGCTGATTTGTCTGATATTTAATTTGCTGTCACTGTAACACACATTTGCCCTGTTTTATTGTGTGGATATGTGAAGAATTAGATTATTTTTGTGTTATAAACAAGATATGATCTATCATCTTGTAATTATTACCAGATTGCTCCGTTTAAACATAAAACTTTTTTGGTATAAAAATATATCACCTTTTCATCTTGTGACATCACAAATCACTCAGTCCTCCTTAAATTGAATCAGATGAGAAGAGAGAAAACACATCTTTCACATTTTTACATCCAATACAGAACTTGATCCAGGCTGCCGCAGGAATCAAACAGCCGAACAGAGCAATAAAGTTTTCAACACAGTCACTGAGCTACGACCAAGACCAGGAGGATACTTTCTCTCACAGCTTACTGTGATACACAGGAATAACCTTCCTCTTTTATTTTTCAAGAATCTCAAGATTTTGAAACAAATCGGCAGGATCATAAGTCTGACCAGACGAGATGAGAACTCCTTGGTCAGTGTTTCATACTGAGAGGAACAGACAGGTTTAACACCAGAGGGACTGAGGCTTCATACTCAGCCCTCATATGTGACTCTGAACACACTCCATGCAAGCACAGGCTCAGCAAACACATCCTGGACACACACGGAGTGGATTCTGTACAGGGATGGCACTTTTTATAATTATGATTCAAATCCAGTATAGTGGACCGATGAGCAACAAGTACAGGTCACCGTGTTCGACGGGAACAAGCTGTGACCTGAACATCTCTATATTTGTCTCCGTAAAACAAACTGTACATCAACAGCAGCAGGACATGAGAGAAAAAATGTCTGTTTCCACACAGAATCAAAAATGTATCAATCAACATTGAATCAGTGCAGAAAACCTTTGTCAGAACAACAACAATCATAAAAGTAAATAAATAATACACAGGAACACAGGCTCAGTTGTTCACAGGTGATGCTTGGTGAGTGTGGACAGTTGGATTACAGTGTTTACTAGTGGTTAGAGGAGAAGTACCATATCTCTACTGTTATGATATGAAGACATGTGATGGTGTTTAGTCACAGACTTTGAGGAGCTTTAAAAATCATTATCCCAGACAGTCTTTTCTATTGGTTTCCACTGACTCTGAGCCTCAGTCAGCAGACCCCAGAAACTTGCTCTGATGGTACAGCTGAGTACATGAAATCTGTATTCACCTCAAAATAGTCATGACTGAAGTGGACTGATATCTCCACTCATATCTGATCTCAGAACAGTGTTCTGTCCATAGATAGGACTCATCACACATGCAGCATCAGATCAGTTACTCAGTGAGTGATGGAGAAAGGCTGAATCTTGTCTGATGTCTTTATCTATGTGACAACAGTTTGTTTTGTTGCCTCAGGCTCAGACCAGAGACATCTGAGAGAGGACCAGCAGCATCTCTAAGTCTGTTTACTCCAATGGGAGATGTGCCCCACACGGTCACTGAAATATACTGTACCTATACTGATCTACTTCTCACAAGCCACAGATCTCATGGACATTATGACATTAAAATGATATTTTTCAGAGGAGAACATTAACTTTGTTTGAGACCTACCAGATCTCACAGCACAGATCTGTTCTCTCACTGGGTGTAGTTTCTGGATTCACTGACTACAGTAGAGCTGCCTGCATCACTTTACAACCTCACACACCTAAACTAAAAGTTAAAACTCATATAAACTTTGTGTTTCTTTGCTCAATAATACTATTATTTTTATTCTCATTGATCTGTTTTCGAGTGAAAACAGAGACTAGCTGTAGTTAATTAGGCTGATATGACCTGGCACTGGGTTGATTAGATACAAAGCATCAGACAAAAACAAGCAGCAAAATCAGGTCTAAGTTCATTTTGACATCAACAAGCGATCATGACCACACCCACTTCTCACTGACACTGCCTGTAATGTCACATCTTTTAGAGAACAGTATACAGTATCTATGGAAAAGCTCTTAAACCCCATGGCATTATCTTTTCCTTTGGCAACTGTTCTTGTTATTTACTGACCCATATGCACAATACACCAACACTAGCAAGTTTCAGGAGTCTGCTGCTTGATGGTTCCTCCCCACAGAAACACACTGGACACCAGTGGAGAAAGATTCAATTCCAGTTTCCAAAACACAGAAGCAGAATCAATCAGTTACATGTGATTCGTAGTAAATGAAACAGGTTACGACTTCATCTGTACACAAACAATAATACTGGAGAATCAAAGGCCGAGCTGACACTCTAACTTTGGTCAGGAACAATTTGCGACTGGAGAATAAAAGAATATGAAACCTTTAGATTTTAAACACAGAGGTTACTGAAGGGGATGAGTTCATTATTGTCTATCAATATTTTTGCCATGATGTTTGATTTCATCAGTGACTGACAGTTATCATGGTTTACAATGACAGGGAGACATTAGAAATAATATGACATCTATAAGTAAATATTTAACTTCATTTACATTTTTTTGAGTTTCACTCTTAAATGGGAATTCTGCTTTATTACAACTTGTATCTTATTCTTATTTTCTGAGCTTTTACCATAGCTAACATTACATTACAAGGAAAACATCAGTTTATCTAACCCTCCTCATGTAGAGGTCAACCTGACAGGACAGTAGGTGCAGCTGAAGCATGTGTGCACATCGCTATCTCCAAGCCACATCCTGCAGGTGGTGATCAATCCCTACAGTCAAACTAGCTCATACAAGGTGTTATCAGGTCCCAGACCAAGTGTTTAGAGGTCCAAACGGCCGTTGTAAATAAATGACTGTGTAGGAGGGGATTGATGGAGAAAGGGAGGTAGAGAGCTAGAGAGAGGTATTCAAATGACAGCGACAGCTATCGAGTCACATCACTGGTCAGCCAGCTGAGTGTGGGAGTGCTGGAGTTTCTTTCAAAGTGACTTAAATCAAACAGGTTCTGTTGGAGTGTTTACAGCTGAGCAGCTTACACTGAGCCTCACCTCCATTACAGCAAATGAAATGCTTTTATTTCATGTATCATTATTACTAAAGGAGGCAGAAGAAGAAGTGAACATAAGACACTGAGCAGAGAGAGTCATCAGCAACAAGGCTTCATACTAATGACTGGGATCATCTCTACATATCAATCAGAGGGAGTTAGATATAGATAAGGACTTGCCTCTGATCAGAGTCTGCTATGTTCTGCAGGTGAAAGATATAAAGACTAAACTGTCACCTGATGGAGTGTGTAACATTTGGACTTAGTCCTTGACCCAGGATCCAGTTCAGCCTGTGGTCCTTGGCTGCACATCATCCTCTCTCTCTCACTATGGTAAAGGCGAAAGCATGAAAAATAACTGAACTTTCTCTCTGGTCATTGGAGAGTAAATGCGGCTGAAATCACAGCTCAGTCTCTGTCTTTAATTTATGATTCTGACTCTGTGGGACAACTTCTCAGTTATAAAATCAGCATTTGACCACAGGTGGTCCAGATGTATACTAGGTGTTGACCTATTCTTCATCCAGCAGTTACATGGACAAACTAGCTTCTTTCAGGAGAAGTGAAGTCCTTCTGATCCATGACCACATGAAAAGCTCTGTTACAAATACCTGTGGTATTTCTGAAGATCAGCTGTGTGTGTGAAAAAAGAACAGAGGAGCAGAATCATCTGTTGACCTGCAATGACAGGTAAATGTCTCGAGGTGTGGCTGATGGGACTCTTGGACAACATGTTGCATGGACTAGTTCTCCTGCAGCGTAACCTGACCCTAATGGCACTTGATCATACTGAAAACCTCATGACCACAGTGGATCACTCTATCTCTTCACAAGTATTACAACTCTATGATCTTTAAACTCCTTTGACTTCAATTCCCAAATCCCAGCCGTAGCCTGCTGCTGGTAGGAAGCTGGACAAATATAAATCAAGATCTAATAAAGCAGAATTCCTTTGAATTCAACATCACATTTAGCTTTTAAAGCAGGTTACTGAACAGTACCAATGCTGATGGAGTCTTCCCTCCTCCCAAGATCCTTGAGGAGGAGGTCAGGAGAACTAGGTTTTAGGGTGGCCTCCCACCAACAGTCTCTCTGAGGAGCCGCTTCCTTCAGCAGGTGGTGAATTTCCCTTTGTCGGCCAATTGAAAAAAATAAACTCTTTTACAAATAAATACAGTATTTACACACAGGTCACACACATTGATTGTTGAAAGCTCGGTACTTCACTGTAAATTGCTTTAAATCCACTGGACCAGCTGCCTGGGCCTCGGTGTGGACGACAGCCGGCTGCTCTCTGGGTTATCGATCGCTCGTCAACGTGTTCACAGCCGTTTCCATGGTGTTTGACTTGTTCTGTAGAAAATAGTGATTGTTGCTATTTGTAAACCTTTGCTCTGTAATCAGCAAACACCTTCTACAGGAGAACTACCAGCTGAGGTAGCGAGGGATGAACAGGTGAACTGGTCCAGGGCTGCCTCCACGATTTACCCACAATTCAACACCAGCTCTTGGAGCCAAAACCCGTGGCTCTAGATTGTTTTTGTATGAGTGTAAGCTGTTCGTCACAGGGCTGAACGTGATGTGGAGTCCTCGTCAGTCCGTTCTGTCGCAGTGCTGATTCATAGTAAAGATGAAACCTTCAAACTGGGTCGTGATTTTCGTACTCCACACACCTCCTCTGGCAGATCCATGATCAGTGTGTTCCTCAGTATGATGTTGAGATGCAGCAAAACTAAACCGTTCACCCTCCACAGCAGGACAAGTCTTCTTCCTCGTCTTTTTCTCCTCTCCACATGGAAACTCCGAGCTCCATCTGAGGGCCATACTGTATAACACTGGTGCGTGCACTGCAGCTCGACATCAGCCGGCAACACTGAGGTCCACATCTGCACACTGATGCACCGCTTCACCCAGGCAGAAACCCAACATGGGCCAAAACAACTATGTGCTTGCTCACATGTTTATAGCAGCGTAACAAATGACAGCAAACAAGGAAGCTTAGAGAAAGAAACGAGGGACGGCCTCAGCAGGCCTTGCCGGGGTTTGTCACATGTAGTCAACGGTGAAGAAGAGCGCAGGTGTGTTGGCAGGTGCAGCAGCTTCTTCACATGCTTCTTTCTTTAGATACCAATTAGCTGTGGTCAAGTTTATACTTCCCAAACTAATGGGTTTGGCACAATGATGCCCCCCCCCTCCCAGATCAAGTCCGCTCTCATTCGAAAGACATGAGGTTTGCTGGTATCTGTTGAAAGAACAGAATGTTAGAAACAAGGTCTCATGTGGAGGCTGCTCTGGCTCTGTGTTACTTCATTTGACCACTTGGGGGCAGAGCAATAAGCTGTAGAATCAAAACTGATGTGTAACTATCTATTCAAATCTATTTACATATTAAGTATGGATGGGGTGACTTGATGAATATTCCCTCTTTTTTAGCTCTGTGTTTGGTCTCTTCCAGCTCCTGAGGGAAACATCTGGCTCTCCAGCTTCTGAATGCTGGGAACCTTGTTGCACTATTAACATTCATCAGCCCCAGTGTTAATATGGCAAGGCAAGGCAATTTTATTTGTATAGCCCGTTTTTACAAACAGTTTGTCTCAAAGGTCTTTACACAGCATCATGACAACATCCTCTGTCCTTAGACCCTCACATCCACTGAGGAAAAACTCCAGAGAAAAAACAGGAGAAACCTCAGGGTGAGCAACAGAGGAGGGATCCCTCACCCAGGACAGGCAGACGTTAGTAGATGTTGTATACAGACAAGAAAACAGTTTACAACACAGAATGTGGGAAAACATGGAAATGGAATCAATTGGTTAAGAAAAATGATGGACGCAGCTTCTGGTGGGCAGGAGAGGCAGGGAGAGAAGGCCATGCAGCTGAATGGGAGTACTGGATGGTAGACTGGGTCATGAGCAGGGAGGGCAGGCTGGTTCAACAGCATATGAAATATGAAACCATTTATGCAGCTTTAAATGTAGCATATAGAAATGTATCACAAGTTTCTGCTGATGATGAAGTATTTGATCTTAGAGTCAAACGCAGTTTATTTCTGTCTACCCTTTGATCTCTTGAGTGTGTGAATATACCTGAGGTCTGCTGCTCCTACAAGCCTCCTCCAGGTTCTTATGCCAGATGATAGCCGAAAACCTGGATCCAGTCTGGAACTTGTAAACATTGCCTGTAAAGAGACACAGATCATACATATTGATTATATGAAATGAAGTGAAGGGAAAAGAAAACAACAGCAGCAGCTCTGATAAAAAGTGAAGCTCACCTTTGTCTGGGTCGTTGAGCTGGAAGATGTTGGGCCTGGCCGGGTCGTCTGGCAGCACCACCATCCATCCAGTCACACACACCTTCTTACAGGGGTTGGACTTGTACTGTGACAGACAGAGGATTACAGAGGGTCAGATTCACACCACAGATGTGCGTATTACTCACGAGCGCACAATGAGACAAAGGTACATATGGGATTTCTTCTCTTTTCTTTGATACGTTAATCTGAAGCAGCACAAGAACCACTGCATCCATCCCCACTTATCAGTTTATTTGGTGTCACAGCGCAAGGTGTACGTCTAAACAATCTGTACGTTGTTGTCAAGGCAGCAGGATCTTTTCCCTCTGTGAGCTCCCACTGGGTCAAAAGCTAGAGAAGATGAAATACCCAATTCAATGGTGTTTTAGAAAATATGATAGAATTTAGCAGCTATTTTGTGTTTCGTGGAGGAAATGGAATCAGAAAATGCGATTCCATAATATTTGTTTTGCTCCCCTCTGGCAACCAATGCAGGTCTGGTAGTGAGGTTGGTTGGTGGGTGAGGAGTTGGCAGGATGGGTTCTCAGTGCCAGATTAAATGCAAAATTCTGCATCTGAAAAATACCATGATCAAAAAAATGTACAACTGTTTTTTTTTCTCCATATTTCCATGGAACATTAAAATTTGCCATGTTGCCGCGACTTCACAGTGAAACATCGTCTTGATCTTAAGGCTTTCCTGAGCAAATCTGAGATCTGATCAAACAGATGAAGTAGTAGGAGTAAATGTGAAAAAGCTCTTCCAATACTGTCTACACAGCACTCAGCTCTGGCCCCAGTGATAAAAACAAAGAGCAGTTTTAATTGTTGTATGATATAGCACTGAATCTACATGACCATCAGATATAGAATTCATGAGTGACACATCACTTACTGTGTCCACACCTGTATCAGCCCCCCCATAAAAACATCATCTGATGAAAACTCTCAATCTTCACAACAAAACTCCATCATCTGATCAATACCTGTATCCAAGACCCATATCATATATATCATATACTATAGCACCACTGTTCTCTGCTGCTGTCCTGTTGGAAAACACGTTCAGCCTTCTTTTATCATTTAAGAAATACCTACAAAATTTTGTCTATTTTATTTTGAAAAGACCATTTTATCCGCTTCTATCTACTCAGGTCTCGACAACTGAAACAACCTCAACCAAAAATCTATTAATGGGCTCCAGACTGTTTTAGCCTCTTTGCACTCATGCCCAGTAGCTTTTAGAATGGATTTTAAGATCCCTGTGTTGACTGTTAAAGCTCATGAGCCTCTCTTTATCTTTATATCTGACTTCTCAGCTTATGAATCAGCTCCCCGAGATCCTTCAGAGCTCTGCTAGTTGTTCTTCAGACAAAGCTAAAATCTAGAAGTGTTTACTTAATGCCACTGACAACCTTTTCTCTTAATGTCCACTTTTTACTATTGGGTGTTACTGATGATGTTATTGACACATGACAAAGTCTTAACAGTCCCATGTTCTTCAAGCATCAAACTCACATGTTTTCTCTCAGAGGCCCTCAGAGCTTTGGCCCCATAGAAGGTCAGTGTTGATCCAGACAGAGAAATCCAAAACCTGGTCCATGATGCCAACTGCAAGACAGAGAAATACAGATGTGTTGAGAACATCCCCTTCTTCAGACAAGGCCTCTCCAGCTTTAAGCATCACACAGAGTCAAAGACCAAAGGTGGACCCACCTTGGGCTTCCGTCCTTCCTTCAGCATGGTTTTCCTCCTCAGGGGCCCTTCGATGGTCACCCCCCCGGCCTCGCTGCACCCATAGCAGGAGTTAGCAGCAGAGGAGCTGAGGGTGTCACAGAAACATTATGAGCTACTGAAACAGGCTATTGTCAGTATTCAGAGACCAGTCACCATACAGTGGTGTGTGAGGTCACTGAGAGGGCCTCAAGTGATACACAGTTTCATTCCTACCACACTCATTCATCCTGATTTGACACTGCTACAGACTAGTTCCTGGATAACTAACACTCCAGAGTTTGACAGTAGAAAATGACAGGGGAGAAACAAACACTAAACTCTCTGCTGACTGTGGTCTGACCCTCTGCTGCTGCTGTCCCAATGATGATGTGACATAGAACGGCATGACTGTCTATAAAGGTTTGTGTTTGACAAGGAATGTTCCAATACAGACAGCATGCAAGAAAACCCTGAACAGCAACAACACTCAAACTATGGTTCCCAGCTTTTCTTATCGTGCGATGACTGAGACGAGACAAACATGAAGCTCAGCACAGTGACAGATGGTTGACGATGCATGTGGCCCTCTGTGAGGAGCTGACACTGAGCTGTGCTGATGGAAGATAAACTAATAATGGATGTGTACACTTTCACATCATAACACACTCTTCTGTAAACTTTGTAAAAAAACATCACTCTAACTCTCTCTGTACCGTCCATGAGTTCTGGGCTGTTGTTTTCATCAAATGCTCCCTAATGGTGGGAACTGTTGGGTCTCTTTATATATTATAATACAGTGAGGACTGAGTTGTACATTTTGGGATTAAAATCATAATATTTCAAGAAAACTCAGAATTTTAGAAAAAAAAAGTTGTAATATTGTAGGAATAAAGTTAGAACATCTGCATAACGACAAAATGAATTTTTTTTTTAGAAAAACAAACAACAAACAAACTGAATTTCAAGGAACATCAAGGCAAATGATAACAGTAAGAGCCTGTTGCCTCTCCATCAGTAAAACAGATTCAGATTCAATCCTGTTGATGATGCTACTGCTGAAGAATCTCCTCATAAGTTACAGGATATTTGATCAGGAGGCTCCACGTTCCTCATTTTAAAGCTCCTAATATTTCACCTCTGAAACAAGACAGAACCTAAAATTACTAAACTTTATTCTCATGATTACCTTTCTACTTGAAATATTCTTATTTTATTTTTAAAATGTTTCACATTTCATTATCCTTATTTTAGCCCTTAAACTCAACTCAATCATAGTTTTTACAATACTGTAAATAATTTGTCATTAACTTTTCTCTCCAGGATAATTGTCGCTGTACGTCTGGAGTCACTGCTCCATTAAAAACACTCTGTCCTTTGCACAGCACACAGCCAGCTTTATTCTGTGAGACAGACGTGGAGGTGACCTCTGACCTCCAGCAGCATGCAGTGAGGGGATGAGGTGATGACACATCATCTCCCCAGTAAAGATGAGTTCATTACTTAAACTGGTATTGACTCTGCCCACTCCACTGTACCTGTAAACATAGCTGCGGCTCCGGGGGGAGTTGCGAAGCGGGACCCTCCAGTTGGGGCCCAGTGTTGCATACATGCGGCCCCTGTTTGTCACACAGTGTCACAGTCAGTGTGAATGTGTGTGTCAACCAAACACAATTCAAACTATATACATTCATGGTCATGTTCTGGTTTATATCTGCCACTCTGATATATGCTGTATGATGACATTTCTGCTTGTATCTTGTTGCTTGGACAAACACAGATATACACTATGATCACTTGACATAGGATGTTAGCAACACTCAAATACACTGATATCATATACACAATGAATATGCTACAAGCACAGATACGTACATACTTGGTGATAGAGAAGAGAAATTCAAATAAAGATTCAAAGATAAATCTGTTCATCCTCTATATTTTCTCATTTCAACAAAATACAATTAAATCATCAAGCCGATTATCCTCAACAGACTCCAGAGTGTATTAATATGCTGCTGAACATAGTCCACAATAATCAGTGATGCTAATGTGCTGCGAGATGAGAGATCAAATTGTTGATGTTTGTCTTATAGTGTGAAGACTGTCAGAATATAAAGAACCCTCCAGTGGATTCATAATCACTTTGTTGAGACTTAAGTTTATCAAAGTTACTGATATGAAGGGAGCTGTTCTTTCTGTCCTTCATTAAATAACTCAATAAGTAACATATAGACATTATAAGCCTGAAAGATGAATGATGAATGGCTCTCACCTCTCCATTCCAGGGGACAACTCCTCCCCAAAAGAGCTTTCACTGCTACCTGTTAGGGAAAAAAAACAAGCTTCAGTTTCAGGTATATGAGAGAAGCTGATTAAGCCTAAAGCCCTCACCTGTATGTACTGTACATACCTAAAGACAGGCCGTTGGACACAGACGTGCTGTGCGGGTCGTTTCTGACGGGACTCTGAGACTCTAAGAAACTGTCGTCCAGCAGGTGTCTGGCCTTCTCTATGGGAAAGGTGGCGCTCCTGCTCTCTGACATGCCGTACTGACACATCATACTGTAGAGACAGGTCAGCCAGAGGAAAACAACAGAGCTGGTGGTTAGAGGTGGTACAGGGTATTTTTCTTAAAGCTCAGATTTATGTTTTTCTAACCCGAGTCTTGTTTCTTTTCCAAACCCCTTCCTAACCCTAACCCTGTTTTATTATCATATCTCTTATTCTAACACCTGAGATCTGAGACTTAACCCTAACACCTAACCCTTACCTAGTGTGCACTGACACTCTGGTGCTCAGACAGGTTTTAAACTCTTTATCCACATCAGGAGTGATGGCTACAGGAAATGTAGTACAATGAGCAGATCTTCAGATTGTGAGAATGTGGGACTCTGGAATGTAACAATACTACTCAAGTACAAACACTCAATTATTCAAGTATTGTTTTTTAGTACTGTTCTGTCACCTAAGATCAGTTACATACACAACTACTAGTTTGTTAGTGTTTGATCTTCTACAGCTGTGTCCTACTGTGAACACATAGATCAGACATAACACTGTGACCACCGGTCTATATCATGTTGGCCCCTTTTGCTGCTAAATGCACAACAAACTGTGATGCACTGTGTATTCTGACAGCTCTTTATCCAAACTATGTGTATCTGAGCCTGTGTCTGGTTCACCACTGTTCCTTCCTTGGAGCACTTTTGATAGATCCTGACCACTGCAGAACAGGAACAGCCCACAAGAGCTGCAGGTGTTCAGATGCTCTAGGCAACAATTTAACTGAAAGCAACTGGACTTGTATTTGTCTAGGAAAACGCCTCGTCATTCATCTGTTTATACAAGCATTTGGTTAACCCACACTTTTCCCCTCCCTCCTCCTCTCCTCTCCTCTCCTTTCCTCTCCTCTCCTTCTCCTCTGTTGAACTGTCATTATTTGTTGCACCTTGTAGTTTGGCCTTGGTGTCTCACACTCTCTTTGTGTTTCCACAGATCTCTCCAGAGCTCCATCCCTCTGCACCAACCGCCTCCTCCATCACCTCCTTCTCCTGCTGTTAAACCAGCCTGCCCTCCCTGCTCATGACCCAGTCTGCCATCCAGTACTTCCATTAAGCTGCATGGCCTTCTCCCCCTGCCTCTCCTGCCCACCAGAAGCTGCCTTCATCATTTTTGTTAACTGATTTTATTTCCATGTTTTCCCATATTCTGTGTTGTAAACTGTTTTCTTGTCTGTATACAACATCTACTGCATGTCTGCCCGTCCTGGGTGAGGGATCCCTCCTCTGTTGCTCACCCTGAGGTTTCTCTTGTTTTTTCTTGGGAGTTTTTCCTCAGTCGATGTGAGGGTCTAAGGACAGAAGATGTTGTCATGGTGCTGTGTAAAGCCTCTTTCTGTGTAAAGCACTTTGTAACTTTTGTCTGTGAAAAGTGCAATACAAAAATAAACTTTTATTATTATTACTTTTTTGCACATTTGTCACACTTAAATGTTTAAGATCATCAAACAAATTTTAATAGTAGACAAAGATAACCAAAGTAAATATAAAATTTAAAAACTGCATTTTATATTTTCTTAGATTATCTTTGTCTTGTATTAATATTTGTTTGATAGTTTTAAACATGCAGCTGTGACGAATATACAAAAAAGTAAGAAATCCAGAAGGGGGAAAATATTGTTTCACGGCACTGTACATGCACTATTTGATATATTGTCTTGTTGCCTCGTGCTGCTCAGCATGTGTCCAAACATATTCATAATCAGTGTTGCTGAGCTTTATCTTATCATTTCATGTTGCTTGTATGTTCTGTATCTTACTGACTATTAAAGTTAGAGTTTCATTAGTTTCATCAATGAGAGTCTGTTGTACTCACTTGTTTCCCAGGCTATGGCTCTTCCTGTGGTGGGATGGGGGAGGGGTGGGGATGTGAACCCCCACAGAGGCATCAGGGCAGGTAGGTCTTCGGTTGTACCTCATGGAGGCAGAGACCTCAGACAGACCTGAAATATACAGAGCATGACATCACTGCTAACTGCTGCAACACTGCTCATCTGCTTCAGCTCGTCACAGGTTACTGAAGGTCAGGGTATAAGAATTAGTCACACATACTGTCAATGGCCCTCAGCCTAAATAATGCCATTCAAACTATTTAAAGGACCGGTGTGGAGGTTTTAGTGGCATCTAGTGGTGAGAGGCAACTAACTGCAAACCCCTCCTTTTAGTCCTATTTTTCGTCTGGTGACCTTCAGGTAATGTAGAAATGGAAAAGCTCCTCTTTAGACCAGTATTTAATGTCCATTCTGGGCTACTGTAGAAACATGGTGGCTCTGTGGGACAGGACTTACTCCTGTGATGATATGAAGAGTTCATTCTACACCAACAAAGACACAATGAGTATTTATGAATATCAACTTCATGTATGTATTTAAAGCAGTAGTTTGACCACAGTTATATTTGCACAGACATCCAAGTGACTAACGTCCAAAAACACTTTTAGGCCATAAAAAGGGAGGATTAATTCTTCATTTTAACTCCCCTCGACCAGGTCGGCTCTCTTCTCCTCTCATCCTGAAAACACTGACATATCATGTCCATATATAATCCATGCCGGGTCATATCCAGGTAATGTATTTATGAGAAAGCCACCATCACACACATGACCTCAGTACATGTGCGAAAGCCAAGGGTGTGTGTCTTTCTCAGTGCTCATGTGTCCTCACGGATAAATCCCCTGAATCTTAGCCTGAGGAAGAATCACCATGGAAACACTCAAACAGTTACTGTTTATAAAACAAGCTGACACCCCAGAGCTCTCCCATCAATAAAGAGGTTATTTTTTGGTTTATGTTACGGCTTTTTTTCCATATCTTTTTGCAATTAAGTGGTGTGTGATTTTATTGTATTATATTTTGTTTTAATTTTGTATCACATATACAGTGCTACTTTTCATTTATTTTGGATGGATGGATGGATGGATGGATGGATGGATGGATGGATGGATGGATGGATGGATGGATGGACGGACAGAACTTGTTTATCTCGTAGGGGAAACTCAGGTGTTCAGCAGCTCATTAGTAATAATCATAACATCACAAAACAATAATAATGAAATGATTATTGAACCACTTCCTTTGGCTGAGGTGTTGTGGTAAGAAATTACAGTCAAATGATAAATGGGCTACAAAAAATAATAATTATATAAAACAATTCAAGATCTCCAGCTGTTGATATTGTTCTTCAGTGCTGCAATTCACCCACAAAACTGGAGGTAACTGAGTTACACACAGGAGACCTGGGGATGTCTTTGTCCCTGTTTTTCTGGTCTCCCAAATTCCATCTAATTGTGAAAACAGTGAACATCAAATCAGCTCTTCAGTAAAATGGTCTCTATCACATCCACTGGATGGAGCCAGTGAGGCAAAGAGTCCTCACATGAAAACAGTGTTTCCAACAGCCAGAGTGTGAATGTGTAATGGGTCGGCCCATATGGTCCTGTCACTGGTCTGACCACAGCTCTGGCAGGCCTGTGTTAGACTGGTGAACTAATGCCATGTTAACATGAGTATTAGAAGGAACCTCTGAGTCACTCTGTTCCTCCCACTGAGGCCTTTTAATCACATGTACATGACCGGTCTGGACCCTGCAGTACAGTCTGTGTTCAACATGCTCATACTGGAACACACCGGACTTGCATGAAGTTGTGTTGTGGTGCTGAGAGCTGGTGAGGCTCAGACTCTGCACAGGACACAGACAGCTGCGTGGGATTCTCCACTGTTGAGCTGCTGTGGAATTTACTCAAACTGGAATCATTTTTACCAACAAGAGGAATTTTTTACTCATCTGAAATTTTCTAAATCACGGGTAATAATGTGGTAAAGTCGGAATGAAAGGAGTCCATGTGATGTGGTAGGATAATGTGATCCTTGCGGGACAGAGCGGCCTCACGGTGCCTTGATTGCTCTACTATTAGCTTGTAAAAACGTCCAGTTTGAGGCTCTGCAGCCTGGAGAAGTGCGTGCACAGCAAAATAATCCACACTGTGATGAACTCACCAAAACCATTTAGCAACAATTTGAAGGTCTAAGATCTACGCATTACAGAATGTCACCCTTTTTTCACCGTTCATCTGTTGTTCATCAGATTTTGTTTTGAGACAGCTGAAAGAAAAACACAACTTAGAGGGAAGGGTTTTGTCAGAGCTCCCAGATGAGTTATGTGGCAAAAGAATAATAATTAATGGAGCTGATGAATAACACTGCGCTTCTCATCCTGTTC
The DNA here is from genome assembly GCA_900303245.1 of Selene dorsalis. NCBI lineage: Eukaryota > Metazoa > Chordata > Actinopteri > Carangiformes > Carangidae > Selene > Selene dorsalis. Next base: position 29,597 of record OMNW01029698.1, on the reverse strand, counting down.
ACATGGAGGAGCACATGTGCAGGTGGTGCCTCAGTCCTCATGGACACAAGCTGCTGATGCTTACTGCTGGAGGACCTTCACACTACAAGCCTTAGTTCTTAATTCAGATTTCTTTCTAGATCTGATTTTGTGATGCAGCTGTTTACATTATCTTATAAAATTTGCCCAGTGTGAACTTGTCATGATCCCAATGAGACCTGAACAACACAGCACTCTGTGGAAGCTGGTGAATGTGAGGATGAGTAAGGGAGGATGAGTAAGAGAGATGTGACATAACCCTGTCTGCCATGTTTTTACTTATTTGTTTTTGACTGCCTGTGCACAATTATGACCAATGTCTCGAGTGATATAAAAGTCAGACTGAATCCTGTATGGGTCACATGGCTGTTCAGACTGAGGTCACATTTCAAACAGTCAGATCTGCATCTGATTTAGAGGCACATATGAAAGTGGGCCCAATCTGATTTGAAAAGATCCGACTGCATGTGATTTGGGATGTTCACACTGTCATTTAACAACAGATCTGGGTCACATAGAGGGGGGGGGATCTGATCCAGGCCACTTGGGCTGTGTGAACCTAGCCTGAGATCCTTGAGAAACTACAACTCCATAGTTGTTGTATGTGGTAGCTAAAAACTGCTTCGCTGAACACGACACTGTGACACAAAAGTGACAAAATCAGTCTTTTTTTGGGTGTTAGTATGAAACCATAAATGCACCATGTAGTTTGCCCATTGTAACAGTCCCACCTCTAAGAGCTCACTGAATGTCACCTTCTCAGTTGGCACATCTAAACCATTATGGAATGGATTTTCATGCAAAGTGTGATCCAGTGTGATCCAGTGCTCTCCACCACCTAAACATCACATATGGCAATCATTACAAGTCACACGACAAGTAGATGTGACACTGCTCTCGACACTCAGAGACACCTCACCAGCCGGTTATTACTTTTACTTTATGAGGTGACTATTAAAGTGCTTGTCTTTGGTAGATCACTTCCATGCAGGCGATAATGAGGCCGACATGTGACATATTAGGATCGCAGGGTCATCACAGGACAGCGGTGAGCTCATATAGACATGTCCAACAGAAACCACTGTAACGCTGTTGATTGAGGTTAGCTCTTAGCTCATCTCTGTCGACATGCACTCAATGCTTACTCAGCTACTTGAACTGCAGCTACGACATTACCCAACAGCTTGGATGAATTATCCAGAACAGAACCTGAAACAGTCACACGCTTCCAGAAATAGATTATTTATGACAGATCCTCAGAACATCAGCTCAACTGAATGAGCCGATATTGTCGCGGTTACACCTCAAGCCGCATAAGAGCGCCGATGTCTGAGGGGGTTTCCTCCTTGTTCGCACACAGACGGCTGGACTGCGCGGGCTGGAGTCACGTGCGGTTTCACCCTTCCCTCCTGCACGTGTTCCTCCCAGGCCACCATGTTGCCATCTTGCTCTAACATGGAGAGAGTGAGGAAACCAGCTTTTTCTGTTTGGCAGCATGCGAGGTGCATGAGGCCTGTTTATGCAGGAAGAGCCAACGAGGCAGTGGACGCAGCCAGAACAACCAGAACAGACTTTCTTTCCTGCCACGTTACATAACTGCAAATGATCATCTGACCAGCACGAGCATGAGAACACCATCGGCAGTCACCAAACACGCAGAGGTGCTGCTGATCCCTGACCCTCACATGTCACTCATGTCACCACATAACACCGTACATCTACACCTTCACTCACAACTGCAGCTTCCTGTTGGACCTCTAGAGTCTCACTGGGAAATTAAAGCCATCTGCAGAAGTTTAACCTTCAGTTAAACTGGAGTTTTTACAGTGAATGAGGCAACAGGTCGAGGTCTGTGGCCTAACAACTTTGTGGCACCTTGCTTTAAAATCTTTGACTTTGACCTGTGTATGTGTGTTTATAGTTATAGTTATCCGTATAGGCAGCATGACTAGTTAGGGGTTAAATGACTTTACTAGTGTCCTTAGAGACGCTGCATTACTGTCATTTTACTAGTCTCAACCAGAAATCTGCTGATGGTCTCCAGGCTGTACAGAGCTCTGTTGCCAGGTGTTTGACCAGAACCAAGAGACGTAACCACATCCCTCCTGTTTCAGCCTCTCTGCGCTGGCTGTCAGTACGTTTTCGAATGGATTTCAACATTGGCGGCCTCTCTCCTGACCGCATGTCTGACTTGTGTGCACACCAGCAGAACCTGGAGATCCTCAGGTAAACACGTATTCCTGGCTGCAGCCTGCAGAACGAGGCAGAGTCAGGTGTTTAGCTCCACCCATTCTGATTTTATTGGGTTAACTGTCATGTTTGGGCATCAGCTGTGATTGGTTGCTAGTTTGGAGCGTGAAGCATACTTCAAGTACACGAAGATGAAAGTCACCCTGGATACATATAATTATCATTGAACAGGTTCAAAAGGTAATCAGAGAGCTTATTTTAAACTATAACTATCAGATACACAACCTCTGAAATTTCCAGTTAAAGATTCACCGCTGGACTCCACCCCACTCTGCAGCCAGGTACGCCTCCAAGTAAAAGCTCCTCTGTCTGTTCCGCTCTGAGCTCCCCCTAGAGGTCAGGAGCTCCTTCTGTTGTCTCGTCTGGATATGCAGCATTTTCTTTGCTGCATTTGTTTTTGAGGTTCATGTATTTTCCTTGTTGCATTGTTCCTGTATTTGCAGACTGTTCACATGTTTGTTTTGGTTTTATCCAGAGATTTTTCATCATCAGAGCATTTCTGTTCCTGTATTTGTTCTGAATCTGCATCTTTTTCCCCTAAAGCTTTCCTTATGAGCCACCGTAGATTGTAACTGAGATTTTGAAAAGTGCTCTATGAATAAAGATAATTATCATTATGTTTATTATCATTTCTGATTTGCCTAACATGCAAGGAAACAACTGTGGGTGAATAAACCATGGAAAAGCTGTCCACAAGCTTTAAGCTTCAGGGCGTCAGTAAAAACCTCTGCAGAGCAGTAAAGTTATCGTTGGTGTCTTTTATTCTTTCCAGCGGGTAAATGCTGTCGGAGCACATTCATCTGTCATTTTATTAGTACTGAATCCTTCACAGTTGATTTGTTTACATTGCCGCATTGTGCTTTGTTATATTGGTTGAGGGAATTCTAATGTCATAAAACAGCATATTTCTGGACACCATTAAATACAGAGAGCTGTGCTTTTATAGGCCATCCTCATTCAGAGTTTTATCTGAACCATCTGATTCACCAGAGCTTTTGCTGTCAGGTCTCTGCAGCTCTGCTACAACCTCCCTGTTGAATTTCATTATGTCCAGTATTAAATCAGTGGTTTGGTTTAGATCACTTCTAAACACATATTTCCCTTTTGAATAATCTCTTTAAATGTCACATATTTAAACATTGCTTATTTGTGTTTTTAGTTTTAGTGTGTTATTGTTAGTTTTTATAGCAGTCCATCTAGATTTGTTACTTTATCCTTGTGAGGAACTTTGCCATCTTTGTTTTGATAAGTGCTATATAAATAAAAGTTATTATGACACTCACACACACACACACACACACACACACAAACACCATTCCTGAGGTTGGGTGAATGCATTATTATTCTGCAGTCAGATGAGTTGGCTGTGACAACACTGAAGGCCCAGCCACGACATTGCTGGTTTCCTTTACTCCTTCGAGGTAAAAGCACAGTCTCCTCTGTCCATTCAGCCAGCTGTGATCCGTGGATGACAGTAAAACCAGTGAGCTCACAGCCTCAGTGGGAGTCCTGATTACTACAGATAGAGTGAATAAAATCAGCTCATATAAACAGTGGGTGGTGTGTATGGTTGTACAGCTGGCTGTGGGGTTGTGTGTCTCACACACGTGTTTCATAGTGGACTCATTGTGAACTGATTTCATAAAATAGAAGCCAATCAGCTCAGTGAGACGAACATGTGACTGTTGTGCTTCTAAACAGACTGGCCTTTGCTCTGACAGGAACCAGCTGAACCTGCACTGAGACGGAACCATCTGATTGGTGGAACCTGTTGAAGGCTGAGCCTCAGGACTGAGGAGGCTCTTCTGCCAGGCACAGACACCGCTACTCTGTATCTCTCTGCCTTGCGTTCACACAGATTCTGTTTGTCTGCAGAAGTGTGTAATCACACTGAAAGACAACAGAAGACCAGAGCTCTGATGGTGAGAGTGTCCAGAAATAAAACCGCAGCAGCGTTTTTTCCCACTGAAACAAAACAACTCATCTCCCGCCACATGTCACACATTCTGGTCATTTCGTATGACCTTATTGGACTGGAATAAGTTTATAAGCAGACAGCCTGCTGTGTCTTAATGATGGGAAAAATAAGTCTTACATAAAGATCCTCTAATCATAATGAAAACTGAACATTCTTTTGTCACAGTGACAGAAACCAAACGTCCCCCTCGAGGCTTCAAGCTGTTTCCAGACAAACTTCTCCATGTAACAGCTCAGACTCATGCTTCCTCCTACACTGGTGTCCTGTGCATTATAATTATTACAGGGACTGCAGCACGTAACACTCTTGGCACAGAGAGGTGCTTTGAAATTAAAACCTTTCCTCCTCCACTGCTCAATCCCCTCCGGTCAGTCCTGCGACAAGCACATAATGACTGTGTCGCTCTGTAAAACAAAAATAACACCAAGTCCTCTGAATGGCTAATTGCACTAAATTGTGAGATAAGTGAGAGAAAGAGAGGGTTACTGCAGTAACCGTTGTAAACAAATCCTGGCATGTGGCCGGCCCACACCGTGAGACATGAGTCCATGGAAAAAGGCGGCAGACATGTTGCTCCTGTTAGCTGCGCCGTTAACTCGCTCATGGGATGTTTTAGTCACTCCGGCTCTACGTGACTTTGAGTGAAGAACTAGCTGCTCTGACTGGATGAGAGTGATATGAGCTCATTCACCGCAAAATAAAACTCCTTACTGTACAGACAAAGATCTGTGAAGCCACAATGTCAAACACTGGAGCTAAAGATCTTTGTGTTTACCCCTCAGATACAGACAAAAGGAGACACATCAAACTCAATAAGAACGCCGCTGTGATGTCATCAGCCACCGACGACTTAAGCTGCTTTAGGTTCATGCGAAGACTGCACACAACCCGAGGAGGAGGGTCATACCAAACATTACTGCAGGGCTATTAATCTGCATTGATTGTTCCTTTGTTGAGCTGATTAAACATGCAGTCTGTGGAGTTTGTATCTTGTCTCCCTGACATGTGTCTCATCATGTGGATGAGAAGCAGATGCAGGTGCCGGCAGCTGTAATCCTGTACGCACTGCATGTTCGTTATTTTTTGTTTTGTTTTGTTTTTTAAACAATTTGGTTGGATTTTTTAATATTCTATTTTGAATAAAAAGAGATCAGATCTCGTCATATTTTCTAGCTGCATCCACTCACTGACATCATGAGTCTAGGTTCCAGAGGAGAGCAGGAGATGAAGGAGTTTGGAGCTTTGATGCCCAGTGTTTACACTGCAGATGTGGAGCGCTGATGAACATCACTCGTCGTACTGGAACTGATGCGGCTGATCTGCAGGAGTTTGATGTAACATTCAGAAACAGAGGAAAGTTCAAACAGACAGATCTACTGTTGCATTGTATCGTGTCCTGTGGCTTTTTGACTGTTTATTGTAGCAGCTTGGTTTGGTCTGGATGTTGTGTGTTATCATTCTGATGCTAAATGAGGGTTTCTGTTGCTTTATGTTGACTTTTACTGCACATTTCTCAGGGATATTTAATATAACAGTATACTGTAGCCTCTTGTTTAGCTGACTGCTTTTGACAGGCCTGTTGGTTGGTTTCCATAAATCAGTCTGTCTTGCTTGCTTGCTCGCTCTCTCATTTAACGGACAGATGTGTGTGTGTGTGTGTGTGTGTGAGAAACCTTAAAGCTAAAAGTAGAAACTTCTTGTGCAGATGATGAGATACAGCCCTGATGGCACCACTGTCCTCTCTCTGCTCACTGGAGCCTTTTGTTGCCTCTCCACTCTGAGTGAAAATCTTGAGGGAATACTACAGAAACTCTCAGTCCGCCCTGATTGGACAGGGCTGTCACCACTTCAAGGTACTGTGCCCATGATCACATGTCCTCATTGATACTCATGTGGATGGAAGCTCTGGTGTCACACAGGCGGACACAGAACACTCAGCTGTCTTTGATGTGGCTCTTCTTTATTACCCTGACCTATATCCAGCTCTTGGATGGGTCCTGCAGTATTACATCACCTCGGCCCACTCCAAATCGCCCTCCAAATCCCAGCACAACACAAGAGAGGAAAGCAAAGGAAGTGGACTGGCCCTCTGCAACATGTCCTAATGGAACTTTTCACTCAGCTCCCACTGCACCAGCCTGTCAGCACTGTTTACACAAGCAGGAGGAAACACATTTGTCTGCAGGCCTCAGACATGTTCACTGTAGCCCCCTCACCTCCACAGCGACTTCAGAAAAGGTGAGAGGGGATGGAGGAGAAGCAGGAAGTGGCACAGTGAGTCACTCTAAGTTGCCTGTCCAATCACCTGTCAGCACAGAAGCCAGCAGAGAGCTGCGCCGTCTCACCTCTGATGCTCTCTTTTCTCCACCGTATATCACTTCTCCTGTGGTGCAGACGCTGCTCTTGAGTTTAGCTCCTTCCTCTCAGAGAGATAGCTCACTGGTACATTCACATTGTCTGCTGATCCTGCAGCTGTGACTCATGCGTCATTGTTGTCTAAAACCCAATTACGAATCTTGCTGCTATGAAGATGACCTGCAACTTTTTGTGTGCAAAATCACCAGCACATGGGGAGCTAGCCGGTCACATCGCATCCATAGACTGTGGCTTTTACCAACACTGACAGCCAGAGTGAAGAAAGGCTAATGGAGAGGCTAAATGACTAAGCTATTACATTGACTAATGGGAAAAGGAGAAGCAGCTGGAAAAAGGACATGGAAATTAAAGCGGGAGTCCAGCCTTTTCAAAGATTTTTTCAAATTCTACTATCTAAGAGCTTTATTTATAGATGGTTTATCTTGTGTTTAAATTGTGTTTTTAGTGAATATTTCCTCTCTTTTTTTTGTGTGTGTTTTTTGGGCTCATTTTATTAACAGGACAGCTGTAGAGACAGGAAATGGGGGGACAGCGAGAGGGGGAATGACATGACACTGGTGGAATTGAGCTGTGGATGCTGCAGCGAGGACTATAGCCTCTGGATATACGGCACCTGCTATACCCACCAAGCTAAACAACGCCCAAATGTTTTCTATTTGTAAGTCAAATGAAGCTTTTATTGATCGATTACTTGCCCATTATTTTTAGCATTGCTAAATATAACGCATGTGAAAACATGAAATGAAGGAAATCCTTCAATACTTTTCCTGTGACATCACTGATCCTTCACATGGGACTCAGAGGTCACATCTAAACACACATACAGGCTACATCATGGAGGTGAATAAGGTGTAAGTCTCCAAGGTTTTATATCAGTACTGTAACCCTACAAGTTCCCAAGTCAAGTGCAGCAGTCTGCCTTGATGTTAGCACCCAGTTTAAATCATTTAAGGATTTCTCCATGTCTTAATGATGCTGTTACAATTTAAAGTAAATGACTTCAACAAGGGACAATGACAGTGCGTGTGTGTGTGTGTCTTACCTGCCAGGTCCTCTTTAGAGGAGGCGATGCGAGGGGAACTGTTGCCGGGTTCAATCTTCAGAGACAACCTGCAACAAAAACAGCGTCATTAGACACATGAGCCCAGCACTGATCTCTGATCAGCTGATAGTTACTACTGTGCACACAGACACACTCAGTGCTGTTATGTTATTTTAGGTGAGTTTCACTGCAGAGTTAAGAAGATGATGCAGTAGGTTTGGGTCTAAACTTTGTCCCTGAACCGATAAAAGAGGAAAAGCATATTATAGGCCTTTTTACTCCAGCTGCAATTTATTTAACCAACCATTAAAGAAAAATCTGAGCCAGTCGACAGTGAGTCTCTGAGCAGGAGCCATTAGTTGGATGTGTGAGATTCTCAGCCCTGAGGTGTCAGAGGGAGCTGGAAGATAAAATTCACAGCCTCTCTAAACAGGAAGTGTTTCACTCTACACACACATTTGTGGTGTTTAGTAGGTATAAATAACTAGCCGGAGAGTTTCTCTGTGCTTCAGCCACGCGCTTTTTATTTTCTCCTTCTTCTCCTGTCTTCACAGAAACATCTCTATCATGCAGCACACATTCCTGCAGCGCCCTCTATGTATACATCTGCATAACACAACACTACAACATTATACTTACCTAATGTATATTTGCATACATTAAGTCTATTTGCCTTCATTTCAGTCTCATAGTGATTCTGTGTTTGGCTCTGAGCGCTGCCAAAATATTGGCCTACACTCAGAACTGTCCTTGAACACATCCTGTATGAACATGGACAGAGCTGCAAGTCACTCAGAACACTTGTCTTGTCTTTATTGTGATTTCATTCTTGACACTACACATTTACATGTAGGACCTGTGTGATTTTTAACTGAAACACTGAAAACTAAATACTTGATCACGAACATTGTCCTGGCAGCTAATTAAATCAGCAGTAACAAAAAAAAAAAAAAAAGTGCACACACAAACTATGATGCAAAGCAAAACACCCCGACACAGTGTTCTCACTCCAGCCTCTGCACCATTTGTACCAACACAACCTGAACCCTGACATCACAGGCAGACACCTCACTGTCAGTTCTCTGAACACCTGAAATCAGATCACATTTCCTCATCTAGTGTTCTTCTTGTCAGGGAATCATACAAGAGATGAGAGACTAAAGGAAAACTCTAAAAGACCCCATCATGCCACTGTATCAACTGAGTCACACATTAGACTAACTGTATGAACTTGGAGTAGTCACATATCCCAGCATGCATTTTGCGTCTTCCTGTCACAAACAGTCGGTATCGCAGCTGATGTCATTTTCATCTTAAACTGTTATTAGGGTTTGTTTTAGTTTTGCAGTACACACTTTCAAGCAACTAGAAGGAGTTTTTTCAAAGAGCTTATAATGTAATGCACTGAGATGTAAGTCCCTAGAGGAAGGCCTAGGAGGAAAAACTCAGGGTCTTTCTTAATTTTTATTTTAAATATCCCGCTGACAATAATGAAATAAGTGTCCAAAACCTGGAAATCAGTTTACATTCCCAAAAGTAATGGAAATACGTCCCCCTTTCTAAGTTGCACTTGGTACACAGAGGAGAAATGGAGTGGTCAATTTTGTTGAAAATAACACGAGTAATACGCAGCAAGTAATATGTGGACCTGATCAGGCGTATAGTTGCCTGCCAATCATCCTCAATATATTCATTGTTCAAGTCTTTTTCCCATCTAGGAGATGTGAAAATGCCTAATCTATAAATACCCCAAAAAATGGTGCTTGGGAATACTGAATGTCTCCTGTAACTGCCGGAAGGACAGTAAGGTATTATCTCTCAATAAATCGCCAATTACATGAATTCCCTTGTCTCTCCAAGAGAGGAACGTGGGTGAGCTCACACCTGCAGGAAAGTCAGCGTTATGGGAGACAGTAAAGACTTCACATTTCTCCTTCCCAGGTATTTAGATATATCATGCCATATCCTGATGCTGTTGTAAATGATAAGATTGCGTTTTGCTTGTGGATTTATCTTCTTTGCCTCCCATGTGATTAAGCTCCATGGGGACTGAGGTTGACAGGCCCAGGAATCAATACAGGTCTCTCTTTAACATATGAATGTAACCAAAGCCAGAGGTGGCTTGCATGACAGGTCCAGTTCTAAAACAACATATTAGGCATAGAAAGACCACCCATGTCCGTAGGTAATTGTAATATCTTAAGCCTCTGCCTAGGTTTTCTGGCTTGCCAGATAAATTTGGAAAATGCCTTCTCTAAGTCTAGGTTGATTTTCCTTCCTTTAGATATAAAGGCAGCATTATCAAAGGGTGTAAGAGTCGAGGGAGCACATTCATCTTAATGAGACTGATTCGACCAAACAGGGACAAAGGTAAGTTCTGCCAGTGCTCCAGGTCTCTTTTGACTGAGGTACAGATTGGGGAAAAATTTAATTTTTGCAGATCCCTGTTATTAGGGGTTTTATATAACAGGTCCAACCCAGTCATTTGATTGGACGAGAGATCTCCCATCAGCACTGGAATTTATAAATACATTTATCACTCCACTTTACAGGTGTTGATAAATGTTACATTGATGGCCAATGGTATCAAACTTTGCAAAAATGAAAATATGTCCAAATATGTGAGCGGGTTCCTCTAAGGTTTGAGTTCAGGACTGTGTTTATATGTAACAATTACTGTTGTACATCTGAGCATAAATCAACACACAGTGAAAATATAAAAGAAAGTGAAAATAATCAGAGGTGGTGTGGTCTGTATTAAATGTTGATTTACTTTTAATATAGTCGTGCAGTGCTCTGGGGTGTTGACACCCGAGTCTGAACCTGGAGCCCTCTCTACTGTCTGCACATGCTCAGCTGGGTCTGGCACTACAGTCAACAATCCACCTAAATGTTATTCCTCGGCAAATGGGCTTCTGCTCCTCATCACCACATTTGGAAAGTATTTCTTGAAACACTGAGAGGGGGGGGACTGTGGGTAAAATAGCCATTAATTATTGAGTGTAGGTTTGGTTGTGTTTATGAATGACTGTTTAAATGGCTGCGTTGGCTCCAAAGAAAAACACAGGGGGAGTGCCATACAAAATTCAAACACAATCTGTCATGTGTAATGTCCAGATTACATCATACAATCAGTCTGGTTTGATCTGTGCATCTGTTTTCTCTCTCGTCACTGTTGTCATTAGTAATGCTCTGTGACCATCTCACCATCTCAGCCCCAGGAACAGGCTCCACAGTTTCCAGCAGAGCTGCACGACACACACATTTTATCCATTTACAACTACACTGATTCATGTTGCAAACTTTCTCTGGCACTGTGTGTTAGTGAGTTATTCTTTCTGAGTTTAAATGCATTGTTATGTTGCATTTGCAATGTCAAAGAAGTAGTGCTCATTTTGTTTATGGAAATTGAGCTGAAATATGTTTGTCAACAACTATAATAAAAACAATAACTGTGACTAAATCTCCTCTGTGTTGTTGGTGAACAGGAGGTGAGGGTTAGCTCAGCCAGCCTCAGACAGATGGACGTATCCTCCATGACGTCACCCACAGGTTTCTGAAGAGCGGTCCTGAAGCTCAGACTGAGCTGGGACATGTGAAATCACAACTTTGATGGATGGAACAGGTGAGAAAAATTTAAATTATTAATTAATTAATTAAAGTAAAGCATTATAAACATAATGTAAATAACACAGTTTGATACAATAATTGAATTAAATTTTTCATCTGTTCAGAAAACAGTCAGGCCAGTCACATGTAAAACCAGGCAGGTTAGATATGACTGACTGACTATAAAGTTGCATTGATTGGTTAAAAATTGTATTTGCAAGTTTGGGTTTCTCAATTAAATACTCATTATTGATTTTGACTAAAACTAGACAAAAATGTCAATAATTAATAATGATTAACTTTATCCACACCCCTAATACAGGAAGTATTGGAACAAATGCTGTTCAACAATCTGCCAATACAATAGGTGTATTTACCAATGACGAGAGTGAAAACCGAGTCTAAATAAAAAAGGTGAAGGTGATGTAATCACAGGACTGAATCTAGAAAGCAGCTAATGACATTAACACCAGCTGCACTTTCACAAGCACATTAGACTTTGTTACTTCCGCCATGAGAGCATTCATCACATTATATCCCTGTACATGTTATACCTTAGCATATTATGAGCTATTAAGTAATCATGATGCAAAGTTTTCAGTTGAAATTTAAAAGTCATTCCGAAACGGATGGAACAAACAGAGCGGAGCCAAATACTCAAATCCAAATATTGATGACATGCCTGATGGATTATTACTCAGTTTGCCTGAAACACCGAGTCTTATTTATTTTATCAAAACCTCAGGCATATATTTATAAAAACACATATGCATACTGAACTTAACTCGTTATCTGAAATCAAATACAGATGTATCAATACGTGAATAACCCCATCTGACTGGTTCCAATTTAAACCAACTGCAGTTTATGTCGTGAGGAAAATACTGAAGATGATGAAGATTACATGGTGTCGCCTTGACCATCTGTTATTCACACTGAAGGACAGCCCAGAGGTCCCCACAGGATTCTTTCCCTTTGAGGTATAGTTGGTTCTGGAGTCCAGGCACTATTACGACTGAGGTGGACTAGTTTGTGCTGGAACTGCCAGTTTAAAGGGATAGTTCAACATTTTGGCAAATTCGCCTATTGTCATAATCCCTGTGGTCATAGAAGTAGGTTCACTAGCTTTAATTATCGGTGCATGTTGTTTTAAAATCCGTGGGGCAGAGACACGAGCTGCGGTACAGGTCCCCTGTCTCTCATCAAACTCATCAAAGACACAATCCAACAACTCCAAAACGCTCTTGTGGACAAGTTGTGACATGCACATTCGCCTCGCTATGAAATAATCGTGTGTAATTATGTAACATTTCAACACATGAAGCAAATACTCAGAACTACTGGCGCTTTTGAAATCACTCCACCCAGCAGCCGTGTCTGGAATGTAGTTCCGGCTATGCATTTTCCTCCAAAATAACTCTGTCTTGTAATGTTACATTATTATTTCATAGCGTGGTGAATGTACAGGTCACAACTTGTCCACGAGAGCGTTTTGGAGTTGTTGGATTGTGTATTTGATGAGTTCTGAGGGACAGAGGACCTTGTACCATTCACCTCCATTGTGTTCACTGAGCAACTCGTGTCTCGTGGATCTCAAACAACATGCACCGATAATTAAAGGTAATGAACCTACCTCTATGACTATAGGGATTATGGTAATAGGTGAATTTGCCAAAATGTTGAACTATCCCTTTAAAACCATTACAAAGGCTGGAAACTAACTAGTGCCTAAAAGAGACAACAGAAGTTGTTGAACTATAACTTGTCCATCTCAAACAGTCCATCTCTATAGCCTTGTTGTGTTTACCCTCACTATCTTACAAACTGTGTAGGAGGAAGGGCTTTTGTAGAGGGTCAGATCTAAATGAAGTTACAAGTTGAAGTTTAATAGTGCTGATGTTTAAGTCATGTGATCTTGATGCAGTTTGTTCACAGTCTAACATCAGCGTTTTACTTCTGCTGATTGTATTTAGGCTTCAAATGTGTTTGTAAAGATGATCTAAATCTGGTGGGATCATAAACTATTAATTTGTCACAGAGTTCATCTTCTGTAATAAACTCAAAGACAAGGAAAACATTTCCACTGGCCTTTTCGGGAGGGAACCAGGGTGAGCGAACATCCTGGTCAGGCTATGCCAATATGAGCTTGTAAGGTGTTGATATTACCTTGTAATGTACATTGAGCAAATGTGTGTTGTGATTGGACACTATATAAATAAAACTGAGCTGAATAGTGAACTGATATGCAGTGTAAACAACTGGCCTGTGCAAAATAACAGTGGCAGTGTCTCTAACTTTATAAACTCCACATTTTGAGGAAAACAGGGAGCAACAGTCCTGCACACAAACAAATGCAAGACAAATTGTCCAAAGCTTTCTGATCCTGTCTTATGTGTAAAAAAAAAAAACAATACAAAAAGGTGATAAGGATTTTCAACAGCACTTTGATATAACTTTGTGAGAGATTGGTTTACCTTGATTCTCCACTGCTGTTGCTTACACTTTCATCCTCACTGCGTCCAGCCATGTTGAAGTCCAAAATATAGACTTCCCCTGACAACCTGTTGTACTATGTTCCTCGTGGTTAACCTGAGAGAAAACACATATCACATCACAAAAACATGAGAAATGCCATCTAGAAATGCGAGTAATATACACCTTCCCCGTGGTTGTTAAAATCTGGCACAACCTGGAAAAACCGGACAGCGCGGGTAAATATCCTCATGCTTATAAAGTAAAACGCATGTGCAGCTCAGTGTACCATCCCAAACAAACTACAGTCCCTGCATCAAAGTTCAACAAATGAACTGTCCTTGTGGAGCTGTCACCAAACTTACGCACGAGATTAAAAAAAAAAAAATGTCAAAATCACTTTATGCTCTGATGTACGGGTTCAGATTGGGTGGGTTTGTTCCATAGTGTATCATTTAACATTCATATGTCAAGTTAATACTATAAGAGATAGACCTGTGCGGATGGCTGTTGCTAACTGCATTTGTTCCTTCACCGCAGAGGCCTATCGGGCCTGCGCAGCACCAGCGTGTTTTCCCACTCACACAAAGCTCCGCGAGCGCTCTAACCAACAAATAACCACACTAACCACAACCGTGCCCAAAAACTATCGTATACTAATCGGGGTTACACCAACCTTTGACTCAGGGTGCCATTTAGACTGACTGTTAACTATAGTTTAGCATGTTGCTAACTAGCTAATACCGGTTCGTGACGCCAGTATCAGCTATTGGCGGGGTACGTTAGCTGCAACACATTATAACAGAAACGTCCAACGCGCCAGGCACAAGAGCTTTTCTCCATATTCAAACAGACGACAAAATCCCTTAACAATCGGCATATAGTGTTACCATCAACAGCTAGATCGATGCTAACAACTATCTCGAATGTATAATCAATTACTGTTTGTTAGCGCTAATGTGTTATGCTAACATTCATATTTTCTGGGTAAGAAAAATATAACACTTTTAAAACAAGAAAGTCAACAGTTAGCGTTATAATTCCACAAAATGCGTCGAAACCATGTGGGCCAAATGTTAAATGCGGTGCCGTATTTGTTTTAAGTCAACGTGAGTTTGATAAACACTGAGGGCGATGATAGCTTCTACTGAGGTTGTCAAGGAAAGTGCCATTGGCTAACGCTGTGAAGCACGAGGCTACCACGGAAGCTAACAAAATGACAAAACTTTGCCCCAGTTCATCTCAACAGGGAACCGCTGGAATGTTCGTTTACCACTTATGGTCGACACTCGCTCTTTAACAGCGTACTACATTTCACTATGCAAATGTCTGTACAAGCAGTGGGCCATGGTGTTCCTGAACTTATTTACTATTCATCATTAAACCCACAAACCCAAATTAGCTAACCTAACTTCACCCTCTTCCATCTTGTTTTAATTCGCCGCTCACTTCTCGCGGCTTTTACCACATAAACATGCATCGTTAGCTTACTTTCTCGCCGAACTAAGAGATGCAAAGCTAAACGCTGTATATTACTTTACATTCGTTTATGTTACCTGGGTAACTCCAATGAAATAGTTGTTTAAATCCACCTTTCCACTTCTGAGGTCCTTTCTTCTTTTATTTAACTAGTGAGCTAGCAGCTGCTGGTAGCTAACGCTACCTTACGCTAGCTAGCTATCTCCCAGTTCGGGAGAGCAGCCCGAACGATTCAGTTCCGTAAAACTGGTGCAATGTTGATTTTCCTCTGTCTTCAAAAATCAAGTTAAGTCCCCTTTCCCGTTTTAGTTATAAGTTTAGTCTAACGCTCGTCGGTCAACTGCGATCGTAGAAAGCTGGCATTTCAGTCCAGGGTCCTCTGACCACCGGCCTCCGCCATGACACCGTAGGGTTCACTTCACTAGGAAACCCCGGGCAGTGACGTAACGACTGGGCTTCTCATTACAGTAACAGCAGCAAACATCTGGCAGCGACCTACGAGGACTTTTGTGATAAATGAAACTGTACATCGAGAGGTTTGTTTCAATTCGAACCACAGAGCTGTAAAATGTAAAAGCTTCGATTTAAGCATTCTCTGATTAAGAAATCAGGATTGTTCTATCCGTCGGTGCAGACAGGGACAGGGACAACATTAAAGGAAAAACCTGAAAAGTCAGTGTTGAACCAGGATGACAAGTTCTATAGTCATGGGATTTGAAGGTCACTGAATGCTTATTAATATACATTTAATGTGTCTGTAGGTTCTTAAGTGAAAACGAAACACCACAAATGATCATCATGTCACTCTACGTATGAGAGAGTCACATAAAACAAAATAAAACTGAGAACAGAATGACAGTCAGCTAGTCAGCTAAGACACTAGATACAATATACATTTCTCCTATAGTCTGTAAACATGCATGTCAAATTGTCCAATTATAAACGACCTGGTGCATATTTTCCTACACAGAATGTTAGCGTTTTGTAGAGTTTCCAGAAATATTTATCAGTCGTGGAGGCATTAAATATCCCAAATTAACATGCATAGTGGGTCACCTGTGTAGATCTTTCGAATGATTCATTTCCTACCCCAAATTGCTGTATTTTCCTGCTATACCACAGGCAATGGATGAGACAGTCTCTCTATACCTTACATTTGGAACATGGTGAAGAGGAGTCAATGTTAATAATAATCAAAGGTTTTGGAAGGGGGATATATCTGTGTCAGCACTTTGCAACGTTTTACGAGATGAATGGCCTTCAATCAACTTTTTGCACTGTCCAAGGCATCGTTCCAATTATCACCTTTCATCTCTGGGTTTTCTTTCCCATATTCCCTTTGGGTGATAAGGACTAGTCTCTTTTTCTTTATCTTTAACTCTATTATTATTATTATTGTTAGTAGTTGAAGTATTACATACAGTTATTTCCCTATATCCAGAGGTATGCAGCCATATGTTAGCTAAAATCTCACATACATGTGGTGACGTGTTTGTTTCATATGTGTTTTGTATTATATATTATAAACAATTATTAATTTTACAAATTAGATGCTAGACATCTGCCTTTCCCTCAGCAGATAAATAAAGTATATATCTACCAGGATATATATTTACTATTCACCCCCTGGATATGATTATAATATACCCATCTAAATATTTTTATACATATATTTTTTATATATATATTTTTTTGTAACTACAATAGTTGCAACCACACATTATGGATACAGACAGAGGCTGTAGTTATTATCCAGGTTTAAAACAGCATATGTAAGATTAAAGGATCTATATGCTTGTATGTTTTTCAATAGATTTTTATTTAACCCTAACCCGAAGAGGTTTCAGACTCTTGGAACCAACTATCAACATTGACTGGCGTATGTTCACAATAAGCTTACATAGATAAGCATAACAACATTTGTTTGGGTTAAACATACATGTCAATTAATGAAACTGTCCTAGGGTTGATGATTTTTAGATTTATAGTGGGATGCATGCATCCTATTATTACATATATTTCGTATATGGAAACCATTAGGACAGTATTGATATTTGACTGGTTAACTTAGGTTTAAAATTGAAAAATGGCTTGGTGACGTGTTTCAGAGAGCATCATTGGTCGGCACAGTGAACTCGTTGTGTCTGTGTATCTCCAATAGGAATCCAGGATCCTGGATTCTGGCATCCCCAGAACGGAAGTACATTTTCTGCATCTACAAATATTAAAAGCAATGATAAAAGGATGCTTCTACTGAGCCGTGAAAACACCGCCACACACTCAGACTGAGCTCCCACACAAGCAAACTGGAGTAGGCGAGCTCACGGGACCATAACAATGGGGTGAAAGAGCGATGCTCAGAGTAAATGGACTGCACTCTGCAGGGTGAGTATATGACCGCCAGTATCGATCCACGGAGCTGCATCATACTGTTTCATGTAGAGGACATCCGACACATGCTGCATCCAGCGGCAGCGACATGCAGGACGTTAAAGTGTGTCAAAAAGAGACGAGTGAAGCTAAGACAGACTCATGTCCCAGTGCAGAAAAGTAACGACGTAGGCAATGCGGAGGTGCAGCTCCACAGAGCCTGGCTGGTGCGGAGGCGCTCCTGCAGTCTCAGGCACCAAACGTTCAGCCATGTGGGGAAGCTGTATGCACGGATGATTTGAAAGTAGCACTTGAGTAGTAGGCAATGGCTCGAAAATACGAAGATCGAGTAGAGAAGGGAAAATACTCAGCCTACAGAAATCTAATCTATGTAATATGTCTCTATAATCACCTATAATTACAGGTGTGCACATAAGAAGATGTAAGTTCGTATTAAAGTTTGCATAAAAGCTTGTAAAAATATACATTTATATGAGTTTTCTAGTATTATACTGTAAGCTGCAGACTTTAGGGCATTCTTAATTTTCTGAATTCGCTATATTTCCTTATATCAACATATACTGACAGACCTCAGGAAGGACTTATTTTTCAGTAATATTATATAGATACTTAAAATTTTCAATCTTCTGTATGTATATATTTTTCAATATAATATCTACATTTTTGCAAATGACTCTAGTGATGTCACAGAGCACATGAGGTTTCTCATATTTCATATTGGAGCTACTTTAAAGTTACACTTCACATGTTTTAATCCCACCTGGCTCCAGGTTTGCAGTGTGTGTGCTGATTACTATGTGGGAGACTGACTGAACTCAAGTTCCATTTTCTGCCTCATATTTTAGTTCCTACTTTTACCTGAATTCTGTTCATTTTTAAAGGCCCTAACTCCCATTAAACACATTTTAATCAGAAGTCCTTACTGATGTCCTCTGGGTTATTGGGTGTCCCTGGTCCTTCAGCTTCAGATACCTTCTCCCAGCACCCCTATCTGGTGCAGATCAATCCCCTGACTTGTGTCCCACTTGTGGCTCTCCTCTCTTGATCCACAGCTCTACTGTCTCAGTGGCTGACCTTCCCTACAGGCAGGCCTGTGACATCCAGCATGCTGTAGGCCCTAGCATCCTTTTAGGTTGACTTTCAGCTCCCTGCCTTGTGCCGTTGGAGTCCTTTCAGCGGAAGTTGGCTTCCCTCCAACCCTGAAGAAAACCACCTTCTTTGGCCCTGTGCAGAGGCGCTTGCAGTGAGTAATTCCACTGCAGATGGTGTCTGAAGTGGACACCAGCGTTGGTGCTTCTCGTCTGAATTTGATGAGACTTACTCCATTTCTTGTACCCATCTTGTCCAGTCTGACGCATTTTCACCATGCTGACTCACTTCTGCTTGACTAACGTGTTGTTGTTGATAGACCTCTCTGGTTGACCAGGAGGGCGTGTGCGTAGTTTGCACCCTTGTTATAGTAGCTGTGTGGGCTGGCAAGTAGTGCAGAGACAACACTGATGTCTGCACCAAGTCTGTTGTGGTGAAACCATCAGTGTGTAAGTGGAGAGTATAACACCAGTTTAAGTTAAATCATACATCAGCAGGCTTCAGAGTGCAGAGGTCATATGGAGTTAGTCTACTGCTAAAAGCTGTCATGTGAAGTTGATGTTGAATCAAAATTTTAAATATACATCAGAGTTTATCTAAAAACCTTGACATGACAACTGACATGATCTGCGTCTGTTGTAAATCAACTGTGTTAACTGGCACAACAACCAAACCGTCCCACTGTGTGGAGCTGAAAATCCAGCGCATGCCAGTTTAAGCAAACACTCTATGGGGACTGACCAAGTGTTGGATCCAGACTCTGCTTGTAGATGAAGATTGCTGAGGTGAAGTGAATGATAATTTCTCTCCATCTGTTTTCACTCCAGAGAAAAAAATCATTTTATGATATGAGAGTTTGGCTGCTTTGATTGCTTCACTTACAGCATTTACACAGTTGGCTGAGTAACTGTGGAAAATTCACCTGTCTATCTAATGCACATAACCAAAGTCCATAAGAAGGGTGGCAGATGTGTGTGAGGGGATGTGTACTGCAGGCAGTTTATAAAACAATACATTTTCTTTATCTGTGAAACCTACAAACACAGAGAGCAGGGGTGAGGAAGAGAGAAGGAGAAGTCATTGGTAATGAGGTTTTGTACTAACCACCGTAACAAGTTATACATATCCTCTTAAATCTTGCCTGTTTTAAACCTAATTTGCACATATGTAAATATAATAAGCCTGTATCTGAAAGACACATCAACCCAGCTTGAATTACAACTTCGACTTGTTTTGTATTATTTGCTCCTCTTAAAGCCATATACAGGATGTACTTTACACAAGAACAATACAAAACTCCAAATTACTCTTACATGTTGACAGTAATTCCTCTGTGAACCTCTGAGGCCTCTCAGACTAATATCTTAGTTTAATAGGTCTTATAGCGCATTTTTCCATTGGTGCCCATAAACCTCTCTAAAAGGAAAAGTAGGACAAATGTGCTTTAACTCTTTAATATGAAACAATAGAAAACACACTGAACACACTGCTCATTGTGCAGCCTGTCAGACTGTGAGAGGCGTGTGTGTTTGCGTTCACGTAAGCTGCCTGGAACTCCAGGATGTCTCACTGACACTAGACTTTTCAGCTACTTCTGGTCACTAACTTCTGGTCAGAATGGACAATAACACAGGAGAGACATATATGAAGAGACACGCATCATCAGCACACAGACTCACTATGTGGAGCAGCTCTCACCTGTTATCACTGAGAGCCATAAATGTGACAGGCGTACTGAACAGGAGGGAAATTTGTCGACTAGAGGCGGTCCTCACTACAAAGAGCGAAAAACCCCACAGAGGGTTGGGTGGATATGGACCTGTTTGTGTCAGAGGAGAAAGCGCTCTGTTCTCTGTTTTATTCCCTGAGCAGTCAGAGTGCACTGAGTCGTATGCACTGTGGTGGCCACATGTTCTCCTATTTGTAGTTACAGGGTAGAACTGATCAACTCGTTCCTCTTTATGCACGGCCCTCGGAGGGTTAAATATGACTGCTGCTGAGCTCCCACCAAGTGCCATTGCTACTATTCAGAGTGCCAGAGCCTGTTTGACACATTTTGCAAATAATGGCAAGTGGGGTGCATGCATCTGCATATCATGGATGCAACGCTGGGGCTGTAGGCTGAAGGCTAAGAGATAGAGAGAGAAGCCTTTACTACCTTTGATTCTCATGAGAAATGTCATCTCCTTTACCAAATGTGATGAGCTGGAGGCACTTGTGAAAGACCAGTGAGCATATCATGAGTGTAGTTGTGGACCTGTTCTGGCTCTGTTTCTGTTGACCACACCCAGAAACACTCAGATGACACAGCTATAGTGTTGTATGTCAGGAACAGGCAGGAAGAGGAGTACAGGGATCTGATAATGACCTTTAGTGAACGGAGCATCAAGAACTGACTCTTATTGAGAACCTCCAAGACCAAGGAGATGATCACTGACTTTCAGAGGTCAAGGTTAAAGCTTGACCCAGCCAACATATGAGAGAAGGTTCCACAGTTATAAAAACCTCACCTGGAGACATCGAGAGATCCATTATCCTCATTCTACTACACCTTTATCAAAAGACTGGGCACATGAATGGACTCACGGAATTACTACTGTTTATGTTTACTGTTTATTTATTATGTTAGGTAAGAATTGATAATAATAATCATTGTGTTGTTAATATTTCAGGATTCTGCAAGATGTGGCTGCAGAGAGGAGGAGCAACGCAGATGATGGTAAT
>OMNW01029696.1:25584-55782 GCA_900303245.1 Selene dorsalis | reverse complement strand
GTTGTCTTCTGTTGAGAGGCGTCACTGAAAATGTTGTCAGTGCAGTTTATCCACTCTCATTCAGCTGCCATATGGAAATGTGATAAGTGGGATCCCAGCACCACCCGGTCTGTTTTTAGTCTGCTAATTGGACAAACCTGATGCCCTCGTTACCCTTGTTGCCCTTGAGGGTGTGGTTATGAAACAGTGGAGCTGGAATCATTGCAGTGGACTGGTATCAGAAGTCTGCTGCTCACTGCAGGCTGGAGTTTGCGTAAGCTGTGGACTCCGATGATGGAGCACCCGTTGTCAAAGCGTAATTTCCCTTTGGATCAGTATTTGCATTTTAGAACCTGCCCCCTCGCTCCCCTGTGAATAATTTGTCAAGTGCCAAAGGGAGAATACAAAGTGTTCAAAGACACCAAAGCACTAGACTGACAGATAATTTCAAGTAACATTTTTAATTCAGTGCCGACAGTAGTTTTGATTTCAATATCCGGTATGAATAGTGTAATAATGTATTTTATGTTCATGGTGATTTCTGATTTTAATTTCTGTGTGTGTCTTTGTTAGGATGGAGACATCCTGGCCTCCAGTTTCCCTGTGGACACACAGGTAGCCTACATCCTGAGCCTGGGAGTGGTCAAAGAGTTCAGGAAACATGGCATAGGTACTGCTCTCACACACACTGAACTTCACATAATCACTGCAGAACACCACACTGACTTCCATTCCCTTTTCCGACTCAAGTGTACCCACATGCTAAACCTCGACCTTCACTCCAACCCAGAGGTTTTCAAAACTGAGTCGAAGGGAGGTGCAAACAGAAGTATGAGGACGTTACACAAAACATAGTCAAAGTCAGACATCACAGTCAGTTAGATTATTTTGGATCACTTAAGTAAACTTGTATAACAAAAATGAAACACCATGTTCAATGATTTAAGTTGTGATCTCATGAGGAAAATATGAACATGGTAATTTTATAAAAACCTCTTGTGTTTGATGTGTACGGTCAGTGGATGCATGAATGTTAACTCTGATGAAGGAGGAGTTTTGTGTTTGCATTAATTGAGACTGCAGAGATATTGTCATGTCAGGGCAGGAGACGTTAAGCTGTCTGAAGGTTTCTCCCTCCGCCAGCCTGGCATGAATAATTAATCACATAAAGGGCTGCATGCTTCACATCTTTAACCTTCTACACACTTTCAACTGCAGCTGCTTAGAAAACTCGCCCCTTCTTTCTTTGTGTGTATCCTGTTTGCTCTCACCCTCGTCTTTTACCCTTTTCTCTGCACTGATGCAATGACATGAGGAAACATTTCACCCATGACCCAGCAGGCTCTAGTGCCTCTTGCCCCCCTTCACTGATGCAACTCTCTCCCGTTTACAACCACACAGGCTCCCTACTGCTGGACAGTTTGAAGGAGCACATCTCAACCACAGCTCAGGACCACTGTAAGGCCATCTACCTTCACGTCCTCACCACCAACAACACTGCCATCCACTTTTACGAGAACAGGGACTTCAGGCAGCACCACTACCTGCCCTACTACTACTCCATACGAGGCGTCCTCAAAGATGGGTTCACATATGTGCTCTACATCAACGGAGGTCATCCGCCGTGGACAATATTATATCCTTTTATTGGAGCGAGGAAAGAATTTGCCGTTGTTTCTGGGACAGTTTTTATCGATGTTTCACTCTGTTGATTCACAAAACTCATAGAATCTGTGATGTCTTGATCAGAGGAGGTGATATGTCGGCTAGATGAATCATATATGAATGTTTCCTTAACAATATGTCCCACTGACTATATCCAGCACATCGGGTCAACCCTGGCCAGCCTGAGCCCCTGCTCCATCCCACAGAGGTTGTACCGGCAGGCCCAGTCCCTGCTGCGCTCCCTGCTGCCCTGGTCCAACATCGCCTCCAAGACTGGTATACAGTACAGCAGAACAATGTGACACATCATGGTGGGTGGCAGCTGTGGTGACGGCAGATGTAACTCTCTTTTTTTCCTAGCTTCGTTGATCAAAAGGTTTCTGATTTTGTCTCTTTCTCTCTCGCCTCTCTCTCTTTCAGGAGTGCATGTGTTCCATTTCTCATCGGTCTTCCCCTGTGTACGCACACACACTCACATTCTCGATCACAAAAGGCTTTCCACACCCTGTGTGTAACACAGGACTCAGGTTCAACCTGTGTTTGACTGTCACAAACCAGAATATTCCTCCATATTCAGTACACGTTTGGCACTGTTCACACAAGATCCGGGTTTGCAGCGGTAGTTCTGTGCCCACCTCTTAACAGGGTTATTGCATCGCAGCATCATTATAAGTGCAATGTTGTGTTTACACTGATTAACGGTGTGATTTGGTAAAACCACAAGATTTTATCGAGGTTCAGTTGCTATACTTTCCCAAATAAAGTGTGTCCAAGCAAATTTCCGTCAGTAGAATCTCATGATATATTTAACATGGAAGAATACATATTATTATTGGATGGCCCCATCACTAAACTTATGTGTTTTGTCGTGGGTAGGCTGTGGGAATAAAGGTTGAATTTAATTTATACAAACTGTCACAACATTTCTATTTATCATACTGATGGAAATGTGCTTGGACACACTTTATAGTGCTCTATCCTGCAGTTTCTACAGTGACCTGTGTTTGCCCAGTCACACACAGCTCAGCAGTGGCAGACCCGCTTTCAAACTAGACAGAGAGAGTGGAGCACCAGGCACACAGTCATTGTTTTGTTGTAAAAGGGGCGTAAACCACACACACACACACACACACACTTGGGACCCTACAGAGACTAAAGGTTGAAACCCTGTTTATCTTTCCGTCTCTCTTCATCCTGTTCACTGCTGTCACAGAGACTATGTATGCTGTTTGTATATTATATATACTAAGCTAATATATAAATTTCTCTCTATGTATGTCTATTCTATGCTGTCAGTAGGCCTAGTTGGAAAAATCCCATCCATTTTCCTTTTTGACCATAGACTTACATTTCCAGTTTGTAAAATAGACACTGAGCTAAATTGGACTGTGAATGGAGCTGTTAGGTTAGGCTAGTAGGGTAGAATAAAGCTAATTATACACAGGGAACGTTGAGATGCAATGTAAATGGGAAACAGGATATTCGGTGACAACTGGAATTTCCTTTTGCAAATTCTTCAATAATTTGAACTGGAAACTGTACTAGTGACATCAGTGCACAAACATGTTGCAGTGTAATATTCAGTCAGTTCTTATTGCAAATCAATTATGCAGTAGTGTTTGAAAGATTGAAAGAATCAAAGACATGATTCTGAGTTAAATGGCCTTTCTGCATTGTTTCAAAATGTTCTCCATGTATAATTCACACAGGAGTAAGCGTGGGGTTATCGACTCCTTATTTTAGAGGTTTTAAATAGTAACTGGCTACAGCCAGGTCTGTCTCTCTGCTCCTTAGCTGTAAAAGTGTTGCTAATGTTCAGCAATGTCCTCCCTTTTTTCTTTTTTTTTTCTCTTTTCTTTTTTTTTTTTCCCAGATTTTAAAAATATGACCCTGATTAGACTTCTATGGTATCGGGTAGAAGAAATAGGAAGAAAAGGAAGCATTGTTCCCATACACAGTGGTCATGCACCTCGTGTGCCTGAGCGCACGCTGGTGTGTATATATATACTGTATACATGCATACATGGTCCGAAATTAGCACCTTGCAAGTGCCAAACGTTGGTCAGATCTGTCTTTGGAAGACAAACGTAGTGGAGTTCACCCAACATGTCGACTGGTATCTTTGTAAGTGAATAACATTGTTAATTTATTGCGTTCTGTTGCACTACATGATGACTTACAAATCTGATCCAGTGTTTGAGTCAGCGAGCAGATCTTAGCTTTTATACATGAAATAGCACTGAAGAAGGCGAGGGGAACTGTGTGAAAAAATGCAGACTTGTTTTTAAAAGGCAAAAGTTTCTTAGTTCACCAGCCCAGGATGAACGACTCAAAAGTACATTTCAGACATTGTGTATGCAATAAATTAGTTTCTTTTGATTGATTGTAAAAGGCTGAGTCAGTCCGACTGCCCCCTCTGTATACCTATTTTACACTGTTCTAATATTTTGATTGTGATCATATTACATTGTTATAAACCTGAGCCTTGTTTTCATTCACAGTATGTCATTGTATCTGTTGTTTGTGTGAAAGAAGAACTCCAGGGATCCAGTGTTTGACTTGTTTTTGTGTTGGGACTTACTTGAGACAGATTTGAGGAGTTATCCTGACTCTAGTGTAGATCAAATCCCCAAAACAGTTGAGCCTACATTTCCTGTAAGGCATCTCAGTAGCACCTTTCTCTAACTTAGAAATACCAATGTCCTTCAGACTTTTCTTCCAACACTTTAACTTGACCTAGAATTCAGTGGGAAGAGAATCAGATTTTTCTTTTTACTTTATATACAATACATGGATGATACATACTCAACAAATGGCTAAAATGTTGAAATAAGATCATATGATGAAATGTACAAGTAGACAGACAAGTTGAAGCGTTAAAACAATAAATAAAAAAAGTAAATAGGGACTACAATAAGTTATATTCATAATTTTTATGTCGTGAGTTTGCGTGTTTCTTTATAGGAAGGTCGTCAAAAATAATTGAAACTATAAATAAAGTTTTGAAGTCAATTACTTCAGAATGAACTCATAAAAGAGGTCACAGACCATAAACCACCTTAATGTTGTGGCTGATTGGTATGTGGGGATTTGACCTTGTTTTTTGTTGTTGTTGTTAGTGCAGTGGGTTTTGAAACATGTATTCATGGCATCCCACAGTTCCCAATTTCCCTTAATAAAGGATGTTCCAGTGTTTCCTTATGTAGCAAAAAAAGACTTAGCCCACAGCCGTAGTTCCTGACCTCCAAGAGATAAACCTGGAGATATATTCAGGGTTATTTTCTCAAATGTTTGAAAGCCCCCGCAGATCAACAGAGGACATTATACAACTGTTATCATAGGCCTAGCAGCACTCAGCATGATCAGTAAACTCTGTCAAACTGGTTCAGTTTGGTTCAGTTCAAAGGCTTCCTTCATCTTCTTGTCATCTGAAACCTCTGATGTCATAAAGGAACAATAACAGCATTAGCATCCTACCAAAACACTCCATCTGAAACATCGAAGCCCTTGTAGGGAACAGATGGAAACTGGTTGATTTTTCTCAAATGAGCCTCATTCATTTTTAATGTTGAGTGCTTATTGAATGGCTTCAGGACATGAAGGGTTTCTGTACATGACATTTCAGTAATGGTGAAGCTGCTGTTCATCAGTGGGTTCCTTCAACCGTCTGTATTTTGATGTTCACATTTTACATTTTGTCGTTATTTATTTGATTCTCTACCTGAAGGCAAATAGAGTCTGCTTGTGGGCGGTGAAACATTCCTCTAAAATCTCTGATACTCTTGTCACTGCTATTGATTCCTCATGTGTAAACTGAGTTTACTTTTTCTTTCTGATACTTAGCTGCCCTCGAGACAAATGCATCACTTGGTCTGGACTTGCACTGCACCCTCAGACACCAGAGATATCCCAAAGATGTTAGTTTACCTTACTTTTGGACAAGTTCCTAATCTCACCTGCACATTAGTGTGGAGATGTTTTCCACACAGCGGTTAAACCCTTTCCTTCATGTGGAAGCAGTTTTTAGCAGTGACAAGGTCAGACTGGTTTGACATCCCTGCTGATCTGGTTTTTAAAGGCCACGAGAATCTTAATCACTTTCTGTGGTGCACTGTTACACAACACACGTGTTCCCAATATTGCAAAGAACCCAAAGACCTCCATTAATGCACAGACCTCATAAAGCAGTACGTCGACATATGCACAAAGACTGTGTCATGTCATAGCAGTGATAAACTAATCTCAAACTCAACATTTGGCAAACAACACTAAAGTCAAGAGCAGGTTATCAGATCAAATGATTATTCTTACTATTTTTGTTTTGCACAGTGATGTAGCCATGTTGGATTTTTGTCATATCAGGGGTCACATAGAAAGTTAATTGGGGCAGATGTCATCTTCTCTCCTCCTTTCAGATAGAATTGTGCAAATGATCTTGGAGGCAATGCATTACAAAAGATAACACTGTTGCTCAGAGGAGGATGAGTATCATATGAGCCTTTTCACAGAATGAATAACATTTTTTCTCTTTCATATTGTAGGAGGAAACAAGGCCATGTTGGTGTTTGACGTACATGTGTAGTTTGAATCATTAACAATACATTCCTTTGATACATACATTTTTACAAACGTATACCAGCATCAGCACAGATAATTTGGTCTTGATACCTGAGCAGGTTTATAGATAATGAGTTGTACTTATTGAAATGTAACCCTCTGATGATCCTCCTCTGTGGCAGAGATATGCTGAAGTCCTTCCTCTTGTTTGCTGTCATGTGCTGTGTCTTTTGTCAAACCTCTGTGTGCATCTGAAGGGCAAATGGGAGGAGGTCATCCCATGATCACAAGCTATAAAATTTTAATATACTCACACAATCACTCTGCTCCGTTCCTGCCTCTGCTCTTTACGGGATCAGTCTGTGTTTGTAGTGGGAGAGAAGAGACCAGTTAAAAGGGGAAATCTCGTAATTACACAGCTGCATCATTTCAGCTGCTCATCATTGTGTTTCATGAGCATCACATATACCAACAGTTCACAATGTAATGACAGAACATGTTCAGCAGCAGTCCAGAAACAACTACATTATAAGCAGTTTCATCCATTTCAATCTCGGAGATTATGTCTCCCTCTGCTGGTGCTTCATGTGAACACTGTCATTTCACAGTGAGTCAGACTATATTTATTCATTCATTATTTTTCTTTCTTTTTTTGAAATGCTCACCAGGGTTAATTCTTTTATAAGAATATTTTTCTTAATGCCATCTGCACGGAGACAGTAATTCATTGTGCTGTACTGCGTAGCTACAATTGTGTGCAATGTAAAATGCATTTTAATGGTACAAACTTACCTTTTGTGGAAGACATTCATTTCGTTTTCTTCAGTTAGTCTATTCTATTTAATCATTCATTTCTTTATTGGGCTCACTCACATTTTTAAATGTATTAATTACATTTCATGTTTTTTTCCCTGATAGAAATTACCTTACATAGGCGTCGTGTAGCTCAGTGGCTAGACAGAGGCGATTGTCCTCGCCACAGCTACACCGGCTCGATTCCCCGGGTGGCCCTTTGCTGCATGTCATTCCCCCTCTCTCTGTGTCCCCATTTCCTGTCTCTCTGTTGTCCTGTCAATTAAAGACTAAAAAGCCAAAAAATATATACTTAAAAAAAAAAGAAAAAAAGAAATCACCTTACTTAAAAAATGCATTAACTTTATTCTCATTAGTAAATGAAATATTAAGCTTTGCAATGTTTGTTTTTTGTGAATTACGGTGAACTGTGAGTTTTTCAGGTCGCACTGTGGCGTCCGTTACGGTAAAAGAGCGCTCAGGTGACGTAACTGGAGCCAGTCACGCCTATTGAGAAACAGCGAGAGAGTGAGAGAGAGAAAGTATTTACGCTGTGTGGCTGTCGGATAGTGGAGCTCATCACTGCGAGGTGCTGGAGGAACTAAGTGACCGGACCGAAAGCAAACTCCATTCAAAGTTTTAGTTTTCCTCTGTTGGACGCGTGTTCTTCCAGTCTACAACGTCCTTCAGCCGAGAAGTCACAGCAAGCAAGGTGAGTGATGCACGGTGAAACACTAACAAACAAACAGACTGTGTGGAGTCCGTGAACGCCACACGGAGATTTACCCCAGCTGTTAGCTTTTCAAGTAGCTTTTTTTTTATCACAAGCTAGCCGTCAGTTTTAGGGTTCATTACATCGCAAGTTATACACTTGTTTGTGCGACCTTAATAAACACGGTTTGTTGCAAAAGTTGGAAGCGGGGTTACTGTCAATTAGTTAATTTTTCCAACTTATCATGGACGTTCAAGTTCATTCATTTCCATCCTCCTTCCTTTTCCATGACGTGTTGTGTTTTCCTGGCGCGCGCAGCCGTTCATTTCCTTGGGAGTTGGGGGCAAATAAGCAGGCAAGGGGACAGCACCAGCGTGTGTGTGTGGGTGTGTGTGTACTGTCTTTGTCCTCCAATTACCTCTTCACACAAGTCTGAGTCAGTGTGTGTGTGTGTGTGTGTGTGTGTAAAAAAGCAGCCTTTATTCAGGGACTTGAAAAGGGTTTCTCTCAGCATAGACCCCTCCTCATTTGGAGTTAATGAAGTGCTGGAAGATGAGATTCTGTGGGCGCTTAAGAGCTGTAGGATGTTGCCAGTATCTATCTGCAGCTCATTATCACTATGTGTGTGTGATGTGCACATAGTAACCAGAACAGAGGTGGGGGGAAGCTCTTGTGTTTAAGCCCTGCTTCAGGCCTGTTGTTGGTTAAAACAAGAAAACATCAGCTGATGTGACTGGCAAGATAGGTTGTTTGTGTGTATATAAAAAAAAAGAAGGCCAATTTCTAATGTAGGGCTGGACCGTGGTGTGGTGACAGAGTTTCAGTCAGTAGTATGTGGTTGACACATACACACAGTGATTAAAATTAGCCAGATTTATCTCTGAACTCTACAAATGTGGTCTGAACAGTCAAAGGCTGAAATGTGTCACTGTTGAACACCCACATCTGTACACTTGCATGTTCTAGCTTGTTCACAGTTATTCAGGGGCTGGCGAGGGGCGACTTTAAGGGATAGTTAAACATTCTGGCAAATTTGCCTGTTGCCGTGATCCCTACAGTCATCGGTGTAGGTTCATTACCTTTAATTATCGGTGCATGTGGTTTTGAGATCCATGGGGCAGAGACATGAGCTGCTCAGTGAACACAATGGAGGTGTTTTTGAAATCACTCCACCCAGCAGCCATGTTTGGAAAGTAATTCCGGTCATACATTTGCCTCGAAAACAACTGTCTCATAATGTTACATGATCATTTCATAGTTTTCACCTCCATTGTGTTCACTGAGCAGCTCATGTCTCTGCCCTGCGGATCTCAAAACAAACACATGCACCGATAATTAAAGGTAATGAACCTACCTATATTACTATAGGGATTATGGCAATGGGCGAATTTGCCAAAATGTTGAACTATCCCTTTAAGGGGAAGGTGCCTTAAAAGGGCGTTTATGGAAATGAATGAGACCAAATGGCCTCAGTGCATTTTGGTGGGTTTTTTGTTGTTGAAACCCTTGTCAAATTCCTGCCTCAGTGGAGTTTGATGACATTTTGTACCTGGAAGTGGTCCTCGTGATATTAACCAGCAATAACCAGCATGTAAAAGTCCTATGTGCAGAAATCAATGAAAGAGGATTAGCTCCTGATAACCCATAAAGTTGCTGTCAATAGCTAATATAGACCAGAATGCACTGCAACAAAACAATTTTATCGTAGGCATGACTGTCTCTGCCTAAAGCTCACAAAGAGACAGTGACATGTTCTACCTGAAATCAAGTGGTTCTTTCTGTTTCACCTCCATCCACATCTGCTTTAATTAGAGCCGCTCTTCCTTGCTCTTGAGCTTTGCATTGTGGGAGATTTGATACCTCAAAAATGAACAGTTGTGTGAATTGTTTATTTTATCACTTGTTCAATGTGAACTGGTTTCAGAGTCACTACACTACAAACCTTCTTGCAGTCAGCAAGGAGCAGGGTTGCAGCTGCAGTGTTGCCAGCAGAGGTGTAAGCAGGCTGTCCTGCATTAAAACCACACACAGGGCTGTATTTATCTGAAGTACTGGCATAACTGAAACATAAAGGAAGTTCACTGGAATAGATTTAGTATTCAAAGGCTTATCACATGCCAAATCACTGCACAGAGATTTGCAATACTTGTACAGACAGGATTTTACAACTCTGGATTGTGAGCTGAACAGTAGCAGCATGGGAGTCGTGTTACAAAGGTACATGGTTGGCCAACACAGCGACATCAGTTGCTGTGCAGCAATAATTGAATCCAGTTCAACGTTTTATTTTCGAGCGCGCGTTGCGTTACTGCATCGGTTTCCCTCTGCGATGCTGGATTAGCTCCATTCAGGTCAACTCAAGTGAGTCTGAACATGGCCTTAATCCAAGCAGCCAGTCAGCGCTGATCCTGGGCTGCCGCAGGTTACCCTTTCTTTTAGGGTAGGGTTGAAATACCTGAGGGATTTACTGTATGGCTTCATGGATATGAAATTTCCATATCTATAAAGTTTTGCAGAAACATAAACAACTGATTATCTTTGCACGAAACCTGTGGCACTGAGAATGTTGCACCTCTGTCCCAGCAGCTTGAATAACATTGTCTTCTCCTGACCAGCTGATCTGAAACAGCAGCGCAGCTTGAATAATGAATGAAAACATGTACCACTACATAAGTCTTCATGGCCTTCAGCGTCGCATCAGCGTTTTATCTCATCAGCTCACGAGGCGTGTCCTGCACTTGCTCGTATGTTGCAGGATCACCTATGTGAGTAAACGTATCAGGTTTCAGACCATACATGTATCGGATGACATAATTCCATCTAAACATGACACAGCAGAAATTTCAGATCGGGCTCTTTTGGCATCGAAACAATCTGGTGCAAATGCTTGTTTTCCAAACGTCCACTGTGCTGTTAAGCCACTTTTAAAGGCTAACCGTGGATTTTTTTTTTACAGCTGGGAGGATGGAGCTTGTTGTGAAGGCCTTATGTGCTGTTGTGCAATGTGATCTGCTGTAATAGCCCCCAGTGAGCGCTGGCTGTAAACAGTAAAGCAGCGGTAATGAGAGGGAGAGAGAGCTGGGTGGAGGGTGTTCGCTCACCCTGAAATATGACTGGAATGGCTCCTGGAGCCATCACACCGCTTATCACCACATCAGTCAAGGTCACACTTTGGATAATGTGTGTGAGGGGCCATCGTCAAACAACGTAACGCTTTGCAACGCCGGTATTGTGAAGTGATTTACTCTCTTTGCATGTAAGTATAGTATTTGCATGTAAATAAGCGCCGCCTTGCTTTGTGCAAACGTGGACCTGAGTGACATGGGTGGCTTCTTTATCTACACCTTTTTGCCTATCAGTACCCAAGTTTGATGTAGAGATGTAGAGGAAGTGATTGTCCTTATGAGGAAATGTAAAAAAGAAAAAACTCTTTGGGTTTAGACAAGCAAAATCAACTTATATTTACAGGTAGCAGCAGGAAAAAGCAGGAAATCAGAAAATGTGTGCACATGCAGCTGCCCAATAATCCCATTTTCTCTGTTTTAGCTTTCAACCAGTCAAATGCACCACTGATACATGATGCTGCAGCCTGAAGAGTGTGTGTTTTCTCTCTTTTCTTTCTGCACCAACATTTGGGCACATTATGCAGCGAGAGAACAGTTTGACTGAACTAGTTAGGAAATGAACCTGGCACTCTGCTGTCTGTATGAATATATATACATATGTATTTATCTCCTATCTCCCTCACACTTATTAAGATTTCTCGCTTCCATTATTTTCCCAAAGTCGACTGCAGAAATCCTGCAATACCTTGCTCACAAAAAGAGCCAGACCTTAAGCTGCTTTTAGTGTTCAGGCCAGATGTTTGGTTTTCTTTAAGTAGGCTACAAACACACACATAAAGTGTGATGTCTCTTTTAAAATCAGAAATGAAACTGCTACAAACCGAATCATCGTTAGCCATTAAAATATGGCAAACATTAACAAGGCTGCGATGGTACAAGGGCTCGTTGTTATGAGCCAGTTTGAGCAGCAACAAAACACTGCACTGCAAGTCAGTGAAGTAAGAGGATTTGAAATGGAACAGGAAATGGTATGCAAATCTGAGATACCTAACAAAATACATGATAGTAAAAGCTCAACTGTGTTAATACTGTTAATACTGATTTATCTGCTCCCACAGTATCTCTGCTTGTATGTGGGTTGCAAATAAAAGAGCAGGACTGTTTTACAGCAACACTGGACGTTCTATGACTTCTACATCAATGTAATGAAGCTTCTTGATACATTTGGTGATACATGGGCTGAAACAACATTTTTGTCCAGATATTTTGGACATTTAAGATGTTGTTCAATCCAAAAAAAGAAAAAGTGCAAGGAGCTGAGAGAGTTTCTTTAACGTACGGTGCAGGAGTGTATGTCTGACTGGTGAAGAACAGCCCCGAGGTCTCATACCTCCAGTGGTGTTGTGTTACACTGTGGGAAAGAGGTGCTCCTCCACCAGTGCTGTACGTGTAGTAATGTAACATTCAGCAGAGTGATGGTCCTGCACGAGTCCGAGGAGGACACACACAGGATCATGTTTCACTGTTTGTGTTTGGATTGTGTAGGGATGGCTGTGTGTGTTTGTTGTCCTGCTTGTCTGTGAGCAGCAGGGGCAGTTCTGCACACACAACCTGAGTCAGAGACGTCTCCATGGAGTTGACTTTATGGTCTGTTTTAAAGGTTGTCTCATTCCCAGCCTGTTCCTGTGCAGTCTGCTGGACAGAGTCGAGTCTTAGTTTCACAGAAACTACTTTCAACTCAAACCTGTCACAAAATGACATCACCGTCATGAGTTTAGTTAAGAAACTGTTTTTTATGAGATGTTTTGGTGGGGGTCCGGTCACTGGCAGGAAGTCTTCACCCACAGGAAGTAAGAGGTCATAACTCGTGGCCGACGTCCAGATCGTGTCCAACGCGGCAGATTACGTGTTTATTCAGGGAGCTGCTCTCACCTCCCTTATTCACCTGAAGTTGTAGATTATTCCACTCTTTCACTAGCCGAGCCGCTCATCGCTTTGGAGCCAATCCCACTCAACTGTGGGTGGGGGCGGGAGACACTGGCCTGGACATGTCCTGCCACATCTAGAGACGAGCTCGGGTTACACACAGATTAGATTAACTTTGTATCAATCAAATCAGGCTTCCTGTGAGCTGTCTGATTCTGACTTTAAGATTTTCCCAACACGTCGACCACAGGATTTGTGTGAAAGGGGGCGAAACAGATGCAGGTGTTAAGGGCATCATGGTGTGTGATCAGCCAGCCAGCCACCCTACAGCATGACATTTTTATGTTCCCTCACAGTGTGAAACTTGAGTGATTAGTGAAAATGATATTTGGTTGTTGTTGAAAGAACAGCTGCAGGTTGAGTTGCTGTTTGTCTCTGTGTTATTATTTACAGTAGGTACACGACTCCCACCAGCACCAGGGAAGATGTAGCAGGTCACCCTGCCCTGTCTCAACAAGAGTCCATATAAGGAGAAGTCAGGGATTTCATCGTCACTGTAGGAAAATGGAACTGGGAGGGATTATGGACAAAGTGAAGGTGTATGAAGCAGGTTTTGAAGATTGGTGTATTCTGCCCATTGAGGGTCCAATCAGGCACATTACTGTCTTGTTAGTGTTTTGTCTCATTTCCAGTCAACACATTACTGAAGAGAAGAAAGGAGCCATTGTCATTTCTCAGTCGTCATCTGGCTCCAGTGGCTGATGGGAAGCTCCGCTGTGCACCATTGAATTTGAAATGAAGGGACCGTATCCCTCCGTCTCATCTTTCTTCTGCTTCTTTGTCTTCCTCTGTTCTCGTTCATTCGTTTTCATCAAATTAGAAAGTTGCTATTGTCCCTTTATATCGACAGCGTTCACGCAGCCTCGTGCAAAAAGCTGCTACAGTGCGGCGGTTACGTTTTACAGTGTCAGCAAACATTCTTATCCTAATCACCAGATAGCCCACCTGTGGTGTTGAATCCAAAATGCCTCTGGGCATGAATTTTAAATGGGTGATGTTGTTTTGGTGTCGTGTTGGTTTTTGTATTCAGGAATAGAGGAAAAGTATTAACCTGGTATGCAACTGTTCAGATGCACGGTGTGTTTTAGGAATGCTCCCAACATGAATACAAAACACGGCCTATTGTGTTTATTCACTGACACAGATCCCACATCTGAACAGTAGCTCCGATTTGAAATGAGTGGCAGCAGTGTTGGTTAAAGTCTGTGGATCAACACAGAGGAGATCATAGTGCAGGGGGGAGCTGACTGTTCCCATCGGTCACTGCAGGTTGGAGACAAACGAGAAAACATTGGTTGTATTTGAATGTAACAGACAAATGTCTTTAAACAGTAACTGTGCACCCAGAGAAACATTCCTGTTATTACTCATGTCATGCTTTCATAACAGTGTTATAAACTATCATAAACTATATCTGAGATCGATCATGCTTTATATTACAGTATTGGAAATACAGCGTGGAAGTGAGAGTTGCAACTAGACGGTGTTTTTCTTTATCATTAATCTGCAGAATAAAAAAGATAATTTTGTTGAGATATTTTTATTCTATCGATCCATTTATTTATCTTTTGCCATCACTAAATCCAAGACATTTACTTTCTAATGATATAACCCAGCAGCGACCCTAACCATCACGGAGCCCTCCTCTGTGAAAGTGGAACCAGAGCTAATCAAACCAGTCACTGCAGCTCTGGTGTACATACTTGGTCAGGGTGGAAAAATCTGATCGTAATCAGATGTTTTGAATGAACTGTCTATCTGTTCCCACAGTGTCTCTGGTTGTAGAAGGTCAATGTGGGTAATGTTGCAAATGTAAGAGCAGGGCTGCTTTTTTTTACTTATTTATTTAACCTTTATTTACCCAGGCAAGCAATTAAGAGCAAATTCTTATTTACAAGTGCAGCCTGAACCAAAGAGCAAAGGCTCTTTGAGGGGGGAAGGGGAGGGGGGATGCTAAAAGTAAAAACAAGGTTATATAAACTGATATCAAAGCCAGTATCATCAATGTCTGTCAATTCCATGATGATCATGCATACAAGCTACTCAAGTTGACGTATTTATTTTAAACATAAATCTGGAAACAAAAATTTTACAGAAAATTCTAAACAACCAAAGGTTTTGCGGCCCCCGCCCCCAGCAGTACCTTCACTTCTAGGGGTCACAGACCCCCTATTGAAGACCTCTGCTTTAATAACACACTTAAAACAGTTTTTAGAGGGTGTACTTGGCTCTTTTGGTAGAAGAACCAAAGGTAGGTAGAAGATTTCTGCCACTCCTAATAACAGTTCTTGATGAATCCCCTGGGTTCTGGTAAAGGCCATTAGCACAGTGGAAATAGATTAGAGGGATTATGGCAAATGGGCTCAGTGAAAAGTTAATTTCAGCCCTATTACAAAGAAACTACAGCATCGTTTGCAGACTGATGAGGTGGGCGTGGCAGGAGATGAAAATGTCTTTTCAGGCTCGGTGTTCTCACAGTAGGACTGAGGAGTGATGCTTTGCCACAGACTGTCTTGTTTGTCTGATGTCATACACAGCGCTCTAATGTCTCTCTAACAGCTCACCACAGCTTCGTGGGCTAATGCAGTGAGATATAATCATGTAGGTAGGCCTGTAAAACACCAAGACTAAAGCAGTAGTTGATTTTTTTTCAGACATATCGAGCCTTTTATGGTCATAGGTGAGTGATCGCTACTTCCCTCAACAGGAGGATTTATTGGACACAATTTATTGATTTGCTTTTTCTTCCATCAATTCAAGTCAAACACTTTTCCGCAGGTCATTAAATTAACCATTTGCTCCTTTGTAATGTTTTCTCAGATGTGTGCTTCTCTGCTTGTGCAGTAACTTTCCACACACGCAGTCTGACCTATGTTTGACTGACTCAGCAGCTTGTAAAGTCTCAGGTTGTCATTTTCCCCACACTGGAATGTGTTGCTCTGGATATGTACCACCAAGCTTATAAAAACCTATGGTGAGGCGATGATTGATCTGTTGTTGTGCCTCACAGCACCGAGGCTTCTAGGTGGCTGGAGGCCTCCTTGTGTGCTGTTGACATGTTCTCCTCAGGTTATAAGAAACTGAGTAGTTGTTTGTCTCCGTACGTCACCCCTGGCGTAGACCACCCCCACCTGTCGCTCAGTGACGTCTGGAATGACCTCCAGGTTCCATCAAAGCCCTAAAAGGCTGCTACAGCTAATGGATGGTTATGGGTGTTGTACCTGAGCTGACTCAGTTCCTGACACGTCTCCTCTTGTGGTCAGTTTAGCGACTACAGGACAGCGTGGGTGGCCCTGGTGTGATGTAACCCTTCTTCTCTTTTTCTATATGAACCTTCCCAGCGGAGCCAGCAGCAGCAAGGCTTTGAGTTCTTGTGACACACTGTGTTTTTTGAATCAGCCCTGTTATGTATGTATTTCAAATGTCAGGGGATCTCCTGGATTAGTTTATACAACATGAAATGACACATTCATAAAAGACGTCATTGGTTTTTGTTACTTTTCCATTTACCTTGACTCATTCGGCAGATGCTTTTATCCAAAGTGACTTTCAAGTGTCAGACATCAATAAAGCTGGGTGTAGTAGGAGACTTTGATGTAACTACTGCTACATGCGTTTGAAGCAGACATATTATGCTGTTTTATATTTTAGAACATCCTTACAATGTTATAATGTCATACGTCCATGCTGAACCTCTGCAAAGTTGCAGAGGTTTCACCAACAAGATTTCATATGGTTTCCAGTCTCTCTGAACACTTGGTAACGAGACCTCTGCGAGATTTGCGCAAAACCTGCCGTCCGGTTTTACCGTCCAGTTAAGACAAATGCCCAAACTGCAAGAGATCTGCCCAAAACATGCCCATGACCCCGCCCCCAACCGCCATCTATACGGAAAGTCACAACTGTTTTCCCTCCCCAAAGAAGATGAAAACCGTAGCTCAGACTCAGGGTCCAACACGTATAGACGCACCTCGTAGCTGACCAGTATGTAACAATGCAAGGTAAACAAACACACATGGGCCTCCACTGAGCAAGCCAATCAGAGGAAAGCAGGGGGGCAGTAGTCAAAATGAAGCGCTTCACAAAGTGGCTGCATAACGGTTGAAATCAGGATTTTTCTTGACATCCGTATGAGACAACTAAGGAATTTTTGGAGCTGAAAATCATGCAGAACTACATGGTAGGTGTTACAATAGTAAGCAAAAAGCAGTAAAATATGTCCCCTTTAAGCAGAAACCATATGATTGGACACCATACAGTAACACGTCTTCAGTAAACACCTGGAGGAGGATCTAGATGGCTGTGTTGAAGTTCTTCTAAAAGGATGAGCACTTTGTTTTGTCCCCTCTTGAGAAGAGGAGTGAGTACTTCTGTTATAACAGCACGTTTTAAAACTAGAAGAATCCAGCATACTTATTCTTGAACTGTTCACACCCACTCCTTCCTAGCACCTACACCACCGTGCTGTCACTTCACACCAGAGCTGGACAGCAAGTCGTGTGCTAAGAGGAAGTGACAGTGGCAAAAGGCCATTTTGAACCCCCCAGGAGAAAATATGGCGGGAGAGGATGAGATGAGGCCCTTCCTGTTAGAAATACACTCTTTGAAATCCATGCAATTGCTCATCTTCTCTCTCTCTCGCTGTTCCTGTAGAAAACACTTCTCAGTGCGAGAAGATGGATCAGAATTACTGGACACTGTTACAGTAAGTTTTAAAATTCCAAAATATCAAACCAGAGAGAAACTTAAGTCAGTAACTGACTTCAGTCGTTAATCAAGTGCATTTCCTGCGCCTGCATGTTGACAGATGTTCCTGTAAAGCACCAAAACCGAGCAACAGGCAGACGAGCGTAAGCAGGAGGCAGGAAACAAATATGAATCTGTTATTTTTTGGAGACAGTCTTTTTTCTCCACTGTGTTATTACAGCTCAGAAATAACTTCAAATGACCAGAAATGTCACTTCTGCTAGTTGATTGCACACACACAACTCCATCACTGTGAGGTTCAGGCCTTACCTACTTCTCATCATCAAACATTGAATCTACCAGTGGCCATGTATCATACACTGCTTCCCTGTGTGCAGCAGAAAGCAACAACTTGTACAGTCTAAAAATGTATCATGTAATGTGTAATTGAAAAATATACAGTGAATACCCCCAGTAAATGTGCAGGAGAAATCCCTCTTTTGGCATCATCATTATAACTGATAACTGATAGATATAACAATACAGCACAACAAGGCTATGATAAACAAAGCAAAAAGCAACATGAGGCAATGAAATGAAACAGAATTTCTTCCTATTTGAAGCTGATTCTGCATCTTAATGTTACATCAAACTCATGCCCCCGCATCAACTCTCGTACGATGATGGTTGTTCATCAGTACTCCACATCTGCAGTGTCAACACTGAGCGTCAAAGTATCAAACTCCTTTATCTCCTCAGAATTACAGCTGCCGACACCACTGTGGTGCACCACCAACTGCAGCATGTCACAGACCTGTTTAGCCCATCCTGTGGTGACAGCTGAGGTTTTTCCTCATGTCAACGGATGTCAGGATAAGTAGCTCCACTGTTATCAATCTGAGCTCTCTGAACTTTTCTTACATTCAGTTTGTGGGAGGGAACGTCAGCAACATGCAGAGCTATAACCACAACACCGTGTCCACTATAAATGATTTCAGTCATGGAGAGACATCACTAAGCTGGTTAACTCCCTCTGTGGTGCTGGAGCTGTTATGATACTCACTGTGTCAAAAATCACTCATTGTGTCATCACTTTGTTTTGTATATTCAGAATTATTACATCCTCCGAAGTACACTTATGGTACACTTATAGTGGTCACTAATCAAATGATATATACCGTCATGCGTTGCAAATTGTGCGTTTTTTCATTTTGCAAATAAGATCACTATCCTTTTAATAGAAGTCCTGATAGTGAGTGGGGAGTAGTGCATGAGTGGGTGATTTCAGACATAATCACTGCTGATTGGATGATTATTTTAGTGCTTACCCACACAGACATTGGACCAATTAAATCACCAGAGCAGACAATATGGGTCAGAACCAAAATCCACAACCTGAGAGAGTATGATGG
Source organism: Selene dorsalis (assembly GCA_900303245.1). Classification (NCBI taxonomy): domain Eukaryota; kingdom Metazoa; phylum Chordata; class Actinopteri; order Carangiformes; family Carangidae; genus Selene; species Selene dorsalis. Next base: position 36,928 of record OMNW01029696.1, on the reverse strand, counting down.
TGATGGTGATATCACAGCAAAGAAAGAAAAAGACTGATAAATCCTAAATTTCCTCTGCTGCACATACGATATAATATATAGGATGTTATGTATATATTATGTGCTGATTGTTAGCCAATATTCATGTTCATCCATTTACAACTTGAGTTCTGCTTGGTTTAAAACACAACAATTCCTCATAAGATGTTGCTGCTGTGAAGCACATCAGGTCATTTTACTGCTGAACGGCTGTGAGCAATGTGCATGATGCAAGGAGACTTTCTGTTCTGTTCCTCTGACCGAGGCGATCTCTCCAGGGTTTTAACCCTCTATGGAATTCAACCCACATCTGTTTGACTTCCTCACATGAAACTGGAAACCCCTTCCTCCTTGTGCTATTGGTTGACCACCTTTATGTCATGGGGCTGTTTAGGTATGGAACTGCCTTGTTGTCGCTGTGTGTCCAGATAAGGTGATGTGTATAATCCATGGTGATTAACACCCATCATATACCATAGGCCTGTTTCCATGAGGCTACCATCAGAACAATGGTGTCTGTGAAACATACTGCCAATAAAACATCAACCACCCCTCTCAACCATTTCTCCTCACATTAACATCTAGACAACACACACATACATCCACCATTAGTATCACATTCATATTCACACTCTCCGGGGCGGTGTGTTTTTGTGTCGAGTGCGTGCATGTATTGCCTGAGGCTGCTGTCATGAGGAGATAGCGGTTCCCCTGGGGTCGTCAGTGACCTTGTGCTTCTCAGTGAGCGTCTTTCACATCATTCACACACAGCTAAAACTCTCAGCAGTGCTCCTCCTTCGTGAACAGGCTCAGCTCCTCATTATTCCACCTCCATGTGTCATACAGATGCAGCACACTTCCCACCTGTGGCCTGTGCGGAGGTTGTTGTGTCACAGATCTAATTTGTCTTGATCTTTGTGTTTCCTGTGATCTGTGCCGTACTTTGTTCCTTTATCACACCACTTGGCTTTCAGTGACAAAGTTCTCTCAGTGTGATGATAAAGTATCACAACTGTACAACTGTCACCACAACTCATCCTCCTACTGCTGCTTCTGTGGCTGCAGCTCCTGCTGCATTCATCTGCACTTTGACTTACAGCATCTACCTGTTACATCGTCTCATATTTCTATCTGTGCTGAATATTCCCCTCCAAAACCTCGGACATACTTCTGCATCCGCTCTTTCTGAAAAGGCTTCCACCATATTTTGCAGCCCGGTCGCAGGAATATGGTGGATCTTACAGTAAACAGGAAGAAGTTGACCAAAACCTGAGTTAGCTATACGTTATATTTGCCATCATACAATTCTACTTGACTGGGGAAGCTAAGTGTCCCAGATATACACTTTATCTGTCAAGAATAAATCACACTGTCACAATCACGTCATGAGAAAGGAAACTGTGTATTTTATAGCAAGATTATGTTACTTGTGTACCAGCCAGAGCGGCCATAAGTGTTTTTTATGGGATAATAGTAAATGCTAAACATTGCATAATTAGCTAATTCAGTTTTTTCTTTTATTTCTGTATTACAGATGAAAAGGAAAGCAAGATTTTAAGTTTAAGTTCTTTTTTTGGGTTAATTAATACAACTTCTTAGATTAGATTGGACAGTTGTATTAGATAGACCACGAAAATAAATTAAAGAGCTGTGAGAGCTGAGATGATTAATGAAACAGCAAAGAGTGAAAAATGTTTTCTGTTGCAGCAAATGATGTTTATTTTCCTGTGTTTCTATTATATTCTAAATAAAATATTAAATATTAATTAAATATTGGACACAAGGAATCTAAAACACTCAGAACACACTGTGTTGTACTCTGTTCCTGTTACTGCAGTCACCCTTTGCATAATACTGATAGTGTGATAGTAATTCCCACTGGGGGTAAGCACTAGTGCCTCAGCACAGAGGTCACAGTGATGTCTAGTCTATATGATCCCTGAAGGTATCATGCAGAGTCAGACGAGCACAAGCGGCGTTTTACCAAACACTCCAGAGCTCCATCACCTCATTTTCACACATGAGGAGGACATCTGAAGCCACCGCTCTGCAGCTGGGCGGTGCACCGACACATCAGGCAGCACTCTGGGGCCTGAAGCAGATATTCCCTTATCTGTGGTGAACTAACAAACAGTCATTAACGGTAAATTATTATACATCTCAAAGGGGTTTTAAGCTCACTGACTTCAAAGAGACAGTCCTTTGCAGTGAGAGGCTGCAATGTGATGTGCAGGAAGTGTGAAGTCAGTCACAGGATTATGAAGCAAGGAGAGTCACTTTATTAAGCCTCTGTGCATATCTGCGCATCTACGGGGAAAGTCAAATTGAATAGATTACATCACGTTTGTTACGGTTCGCAGTGTAATATCATCATCTACTTTTAATTTATTTCCCCAGTTCCTCTCTGATTTAAAAGTGTGAACAGGGAATCCTTGAAATGGCTGAGCAAAGTCAGGGCCACAGGTGTGTGTGGTTTTAACAGATGGAGCTGCAGTGCACCACAGTCCAGGCTGTTCAGAAGGTTCAGAGTGCAAGTTAAATGCGTGAGGAATGTGGAGCTGGAGCTATCTACAGCCTCACACTCCACGACGACTCCCTCCCACTCTGACTGACTCAAGTGAGTCAGTGTGAGACTGGTCTTGGCAGGAGCATAAATGTTTGATCTGTTAGTCAGGGCGCGAGCTGATCGATATCTTTGTAGTACAGTAAAGTCTCTTTATCACTGCTCCTCCTCCTCACTCTATCACTGAGTGAGTCTGCTCTTCTATCAATCAATACCTCTTTAGATTTGCCTCCTCATTAACATGAACATGGAGCTGAGACTCTGAAAAGCTGGCAAGGTTTGTTTCCCCTCGTCATCTTTTCCTCTCTGTGAACTCTGTTAAGACTCAACACAGGATCAGCCTCTCATCTCGATGTTGTCAGATACAGAGGTGCAAAGCAGGAGGATGCTTGGGTTCTCAAAAGGAAAAGTGGCCCCTGATGGCCCCTCATATTGTCTCATAAGATAACTACAACCCCCCATACAGTGTTCTGCAATCGCACTATACCCCCCTTAAGTGGGGGCCTTTGCGGTCTACAGTGGCTGCAAAGAGCCACACCAGTGGACAGCGTCCTTTGAAGGATGTGGCCCCTGAACTGAGACGCAGGTGTCCCATCAGCTCCATCCTGTGGATTATGCTACAAAAGCACTTCATTAAACCAGATCACCAACCATCACTTTTCTATGTAAAGATAAAGAGGAGTTTTTGCGCCGCGAGCAGAGAACATAGTCAAACTGGTCACATGTCTTGTGTACATTTCCTGTGCCTGTGTGGGGTGCAGCACTGCATTCACATCTGGAATTTGTAATGTCCATCTATAGGCAACATCTGTTAATTGCATCGTCTACCTGTCAAGTTTACATTTCAAACCTTGTGGAACATGTGAATTTTCAGTCTTTGATGAGGTTCTTCGTATGGGACATCCCAGTCTGGGGTGGATGTTGCTCTCAAGTTCAGTACACAACATCCAAAAAACTATGGAAATAACCTGAGGAAGAGGAGGAGTGACACCACTGCACTTGGCGTTGTGGTTTATCCATCTGCTATCGATACTCAGCCAGTTCACCACATGTATTTTAATCTGCAGCTGAAACTGTCTCTGACAACAATTGAGTATTAACTGTGGTTGTTAGAAAATACATCTCTCAGTTGTCCAAGGAAGTTACCTCAGCCTTTTGGAAAAAGGAAACTTTGCATCTGTGACCCAGTTTCTAGAGTTTATATTTTCAGTAGTAATGAGAGAAAAGTCTTTGACACAACTGTGACAGACTGAAACTACTATTTTGAGAGATTAACTAGTGCGTGGCTTTTCATGGGATTCAGTGACAGGAACGAGACAAAGGCTTGATTTACTGTCATCACATCAACTAGAGATCATTACAGCTGAGATGGGGATGAGAAATAAAGGGGGAATCCACATATTTTAAGCACTTCCCTTTGCTCTTGTTGTGTCCCACACTAACAGTGTGTTCAGCCACTGCTTCACAGACAACCTTGATAACAGCAGCATTTTGAACAATTTCCATCTGGATTTCTCCATGTAAATAGAACAATAATAGCTCCACTCAGTAAGTGTTAGAGACTTATTCAGCTGGATGTTGTCCTCTATTAATGTTCCCTGACCTTGGTGCATGTTCTTCCCTCTTTAGGTCTTTAGTTAGCATTAGGCTCATCAGACCTATAATAAAGGACATAAAATAATAGTTTGCTGTTCGTCTCACATTGATGTGAAAACACTGATAAAGTCAAACTATCCCAGTCCCCAATGACAATTGCTGTAGCAATCAGGGTCAAAATGATATCATGGACTGAGAATCCAGTCTAAGGGGGGTTGAGTCACACACAGCAGCCCTTCAGCTCAGAGAAAAAACTGTCTCCCTTAAGAGTCCTTATACAATGTGACAATGTGACATAATTTAATGTTTAGGTCTGATGTATACAACTGTGTGGATTTACATCAAGCAAAATTCACCAGGGCTGAAATATTAATCCAACAGTGAAACTAGAGACTGGACTAACAGTGAGTCAGTCCTCATAGACTCTCATGTTAACATGTCCAGCTTTCTAAAGAAATAAACATGTTTACAGCCTGGTACTAAAAACAGAACAGAGATACATTTTTATCACTTGTTTAAATGTTATTGAGGCTTAGAGTTCTGTGTCTGAGTCTCCGCTACACATCTGCATACCGTATCTTTGCACAACTCACTCTGAGCAGAAACATCTCTGACGTCACCAAGGCTGCACCCATCTTTATTTACACTATATGAGATGTTTCCCACCAAACCAGAGAATTGGTGATGTTTTCGCCTTTGTCTGTTTGTTGATTTGTCAGCATTGCTATGTCAAATTACTGAGGAATGAGACATAAGCCGGGGAAAACCCCAATAATCTTTGGTAAGAATCTGGATAAAGGGGTTGATCCAGGATTTTCTTTTTAATATCACTGTCCTTGACTATGTGAGATAAGGTCTTTTTTCAAGGTTTTAACCAGTTTTCTCAAGTAATAACGATTGGATCTTCACATAAAAATCAGATACACTTATGTTGCTGGCCTCTGTGACTTTGTACAGCATGGTGCAGATCCAGATCACGATCTGAATGTGACATTTTTTTTTGGCTTTCATGAAGGTATGTCCTCTGCTACTCTGGTGTTTCAATTGATTCATTCACCTCTAAACCAGCTCTGGTCTCACGGTACATGTGCTGCCATAAGGTCACATTATCCATCACCAGAACATCTGATTTCACTGTAATGCAGATGATACACAGTGGTGGAACTCAACAAGCGAGCCATGCTACAAAACTGCTTGGCTGATGTGAGAAATCAGTTACACCGAATATTTTAGATTCACTCTGACAAAACAGAGGTCGTTGTGGTTGCTCCTGAACACCTCTGTTCAGGAGGCGTTCACACCCAGACATTTACTGGACGAAAAAAAAAAAAACGATAAAAAAAGAAAAAAAAGATCCATTCTTTCATATCTTCAGTCGTGGATTATTGTAAGACGTTGTTTACCTGCTTTAATGCTAAAGCTGCGGCTCAGCTTCGGATTGTGCAGGGCTCTGCAGTCTGGCTCCTAAACACACTTCTCACATCACCCCAATTTAACTTCTGCAGAGCATCAGAGAACGGACATGAACTTGTAACCCTTTTAGTCCAGAAAGCCCTTTTAAATCTGCAGGCTTCGGTACTTGTTGTTCCCAGAGTCTGTTAGGGTCAAAGGGTGATCGGACTTCTGCTGTAATAACCCTCATCTTTGAAGCCTTCCTGTTAGAATTTGGTCTTAGCTTCTAAATCTCACCTTAAAACTACTTCTCTTCTTGTCTGACAGCTAGACTAATCTGTCTCCATAACACTGCTCTGTTGTTGTTGTTTTTTTTGTCTATTTTTATGGTTTTATGTGTTTTTACCTTATAAATGTTTTTGTTGTTGTTGTTGCTGTTGCTGTTGCTGTTTTTGTTTTTTGCCTGTCTCTGTTGCTGTCTTTAGTCTGTTATGTCATGTTATTTAGCCCCCGGCTATAGTGACAGTTGCAGTTCGTTAAAAAATGTATTTTGTCCAACAGGTGTAACACACACTTCATTATTAAATTTAATGTGCATCTATCATAGATGAAACACATTTTTACTATAAAAAATCTCCACATAACCTTTCTGTTTTGCATGTTTCAGGCAGAGCATGGATGAGATGCAGACGTACCAACAGAGGCTGGTAGCCATAGCGGTGAGAACGCCTTTCCTCCGTTCTTTACTGTTGTCCTTTTTACTTCCACTTCAGTCTGCATTAAACAAAGTGGAACTTTCACCTCATGTCAAAATAATCTAACCGCACCAACAAGAAAAATGTCACTTCAGTGGAACGGTCTCACTTGATCTGCACGGCCTGAAGTGAGCATGCAAAGAACATTCCCCAGTTAGCTTTCTGGCCAATAATCACTGGTCTGTGAAATGTAAGGTCTGAGGGCCTGAGTGTAGCCTGCTTGACCTCTCTGCAATGTAAAATCAGTCCAAACACAAGTGACCCACTTCACTGTAGACAGTGAGGGCCTAGAGTGGACCTCAGCAGGTTTCCAGCTTATATTAACAGTACAGATACAGCGTCAGCATGCATACAATGTGCTGTGTCACTGAACTATTTCTCTCGGCATCCGCGCTCCCTGCCAGCTGTATCACCCCGCTTTAATCTGACGGTCACGTCCCCTAAAAATACCCCCCTCCCTCTCCCACTGTCTGTCTCAGTTCTCTGCTTTCATACAGAAGAAGTCCTTGTCTTCAGGGACCATGACTGCAAAGGGGAGTTACCAGAGAATTATATTAAAAAGCGGGTGTAACCCACCACTACGAGTACAGTGCTCTGGGACCAGGTCCTGTCTGTGTTGGTTAGTTAGTTAGTAGAGGAACATAGACCGGTTGTTTCACTTCACAACAACCTGCTTTTTCGGACTAACTCAAGTTTCATGACATTGTTGCTGTTGAGAGGTAACTTACAAGAAGACTCTTTACAGAGTAAGTGAGGGTAAGTTGGGATAATTAAATAAACGGTCGTTTATGTGTGCTTTACAGAACAGTAATGACTTGCTGGCTGTGGATAAAATGTTTGTAGGCTGCACAGACAGTCTGTCACTTTCTGCAGCTTTAGCATGAATGTGAGGAGAGTTGGGAGTGAGTGGAGCACAGACTGGAGTGAGTCATAAAGTACACACTGTAAAATAGAGAATTTTACCTTCCTGCTACATCTGCTATGGTGTGAGAGCTGCTGTCACAGTTTCACTAAACTCTTAAAATTCATTATCACATCACAGGATTTGAGGGTTTTCCCTCTGTTTTATTATTCAGCTGCCTGATTAAAACTCACTGTTTTTGGTGACATAGCTCAAGAGCTAATGATGATGATGGTGTTGATGCAGGAGTAGCTCCGACAGTCGCATCTTCTTTCTTCCAAAGGCATCACTTTTTTCCCTCTTGTCACCAGGAGAGACGTCTGAAACGGGAAAGAGAGGAGAAGCTGAGGAGGGAGACTGAGGAGGAGCGGTTGAAGACGGCCCAGAGAAAGGTCAGCATCTATCACACCTGGTTCAACCAGGGTGTGATAACACTGTCAGTGGCATGTCTTCATCTGCCCTGTGCCACATACAGTAGGTACTACATCTTTGTTTGGTACAAAAGGCTGTGTGGTGGAGGAAGGGTTGCCAGATCTGAAATGATCTGCAGTTCAACTAGTTGAATTTCAGGAAAGGACAGTGCTGTCCCAGGTTTTTCTGTTTGTTTTTACATGAATAAAAATAAAATCCATATTCTAAATAAATCAACTTTTCAAGAAAAAAAAAAAGTGAATAGAAGATAACTCAATAAAAGAATGTATGAATACAACTGTGTTCATAGAGCTCAACCTGTCAATCAATAGACAAGATCCCTGAGATTATAAGATCCATCTGACAACACATTTAAAACTAAAGCTAATTTACATGTTATGTGAGTGCAGGTGGTTAGCTTAGCTTTTCTTTAAGCTTACAAAGACACAACATGGAACAGTAAGCTTTCCTCTCTAACACTGCTCTGTATTTCAAGCTCAGCTTAGCTTTGACTTGGTAAAATAAACACATTTCCTGTCAGAGCTTTGGTGACAAAACTCATACAACCAACCTGCCATCTTATTTTTCATGTGGACAAAACCTAGATTTTAAAATGCCATGTGATTTTGATTGTAGGAAATCTGGTGACATTTCAGGAAGAGCACTTCTCAGCTGCTGGGCTGTATCTTACCGTACAGACCAAACAGAGGTATTAATGTCTCTTCTAATACACTGCAAGACAGAGAATGTGCATCTCCCAAATGTCAGACCTTTACACAGAGGGACCTTATTTTTGTAAACGCAGTGAAAACCTAAGGCGGGGACCCACCCTGATAGTTTCTATTGTTTACCCTCCTCTCCAGCTGCTTCATGTTAAAAATTGACCACTGCTGTGTCCCACCCTCATGTCATGTCTTATGACTGTTGCCAAGAGGAGCTGCTCTCTGGCTGACGTCTTAGCTCAAGTGTTCTGGGTGGGGTCACTTAGACTTTACTCCCTCTAACACATGATTTAGAGTCTCAGTTACATGTGCTCAGGGCTTCGGAAAAAGGGATTCCTTATTACTAGGTCAAACCTAGACCTACAGCAGAAAATGCATTCGACTAGAGTGCTGTCTGTTCCTGTCCCTTTGTGATACACGCTGCAAGAGAGAAGTGCTGATGACAGAACAGGCACATTATTCTGAGGTCTGTTAGGGATTCCTTGCACTGAGCTTTCATGCATCCCATTAACTACTTCACTGTTTCCTACAGGACGTGCTCTTTTTGAAAATAAACAACGCACAACCTACATTATCTATGCTGCCAGTAGCCCAGCGCTGCATCATGCACACTGTAACAGCCTCCCACACAAACAGTACGCAACACATTTCTGCTTTCTCCGACTACGCATTGCCTCGGGGCGTGTGCACTGCTAGCGGCAGGGACACACCAACCCTGCTGCAGTTAAATGAGTTTTGCCTGAAGATATGGCAACGCCTCCTTCATCTTTGTGGCCACGACTACATGTGAAGCAGAGTTTGTCTGTTTCTCCTAGTAAAACCCAAAGGATATAGATGGTGCTCTCAGCATCTCCACTCCAGCTGCTGCCTGTTTTCACTGGTTACATGGCACACACTGGTTACATGGCACACATCTGTAGCTGCAGATCTGGCAGCTAAGCTGAGTTGGCTGCTTGTGGTGGCTTCATAATTAGCATAAAGGCATTAGGGTGCTATCAGTCCTCTCAGTCGCCAGAATGCCAGGCTATTTCATTATAGTAACCCTTACAGAGGAGCTACTCTGGCACTTCAGATAAAGTGTTTGAAAAAAGGCATTGTCAGGTTTCAGGTTGTCACTTCTGCTAACACCACAGCCAGGCGTGAATGACAGATTGCATCTTCACTCAAGGAGCAGGATGTCTGGGTCTCGGGGCAGTGGCACAGAGCTGTGAAACCTTTTCACTATCACTCTCAGACAACAGCAGTCTGCTGGCCTTATTCATCCTCAGCTAGATCCCAAATGGCAGCACCATGGGGTTTGTCAGTCTGTAGAGGGCTAAACATGGCAGGGGGCCACTGCCAGGTGGCTGGCTGTGTGTCTTGATCTCCTGAATGACCACCTCTGTTCCACACACACACAGGCAGGATGAATTGGTGTGCGGTGGGTTCGTTTAGCAGACTGGAGCAGACGGCATTTGAACCAGCGAATAGTCCAAGGCCCCAGCAGCTGCTCATCTCTAGTATGGTTAAAAATATACATTTCAAAATACAAACAAGTATGTGAGCTCGGCAGCCGAGCAGGTTTATGTTACAATGAAATAACAGTCTGATCATTCCTCCTCATCATGCTCATACCAGCCCTAAGCAGCTTTACACAAGAGCAACACTGTGTCTTTATTTGCACATTTTTGTGGTTGATCGTCAGCTGGTGTGGACGCTGACTTTTTTGAACGTGTAGCTTTAGCCTCAGTTGTTCAGCACAAAATTACTCAGCCATCAAATGTATGATTAAGATTCATTTAAGGTTCTTATTTTAAAATGGGTCATCTGGAAAAAAAAAGTCAGCCACATAGCCAGTGGTGTTTTCAACTCAGCACTGAAGTCATGCAGCTAATGTCTGCATAATTAGCAGAGGAGAGAATTCAACTGCCAACGACAGCGGTGCAGAAATCGGCAAAAATCGGTTTAAACGTTATTAGTGATGGATTATCACTGTGTGAAGATGGGAAGCTTTGACTTGCTGCCTCTCTAATGCCCATCTGCCTCCGTCTCTTTATCTGGATCTTATGTTTAAACATGTCTTGACTTTGTGTCTCACGTTCTTACACAGAGGAAGTACCTGAGGGACCAGTGGCTGAGTGAAACAACACCTCCCTCTGTCCTCCTGACACCTGACAGCTTTGGGACCTGTCCTCAGCTACAGGACGAGGCAGACAAGAACACGTGAGACACATTTTACCAACATGACTAAATCTTTAGGGCTGATGGGGGGGTGTTCAGGTGATCCTGTGGTCCGAATTTCATGGATATCATATGAGGTAATAAGGGTCCCACTTCAGTAATTCCCAGCCTGGGATTAATAAAGTACACAGATAAACTGTGTGAGGTTCAGACAGTTACTTCTAAACATAAAATGTCCTATGAAGCAGGGAGGACAAACACACTTCCATATTCACCATGAGGAGATCAAACATGAGGCAGCCATGTCATAGTTAAGTGATGGGCTCTAGACTAGGACACACACATGCACACGCACGCACACTCAAATACACACTGCGTCAGTGTCTCCATATTTCTTGGTCCACTGCTCTGCATCTTTTATGTTATGAGCTCTAATGTGCATCTTTTTGTGTTGACACATACTGTGTGTGTGCGTGTGTGTTTTTCAGGGAACGAACCAAAAGTCAAAAGACGCCTGAGGACGAGGAGGAAGAGGCAGCTGATGCCAGAAAAGCACAAGCTTCCCGAGAAGAAAACAAAGACTCTGTCAACTGTACAGCTGCAGCCAGAAAACACAGCTACGATCAGGCAAGTACAGTACGGACAGAAACACACACACAGATGAAACATCATCAGATGTATAGAAGGTTCATCATATACAGCAGGAGAACATCATCGAACAATACCCATGCTCTCTAGCACAATGAGCTTTAAGAAATTAGAGACACAAATGGCCCCAAAACATGTTCTGATTTCAGACACTGTGAAGGTTTAACACAACACCATG
>OMNW01029696.1:3925-25564 GCA_900303245.1 Selene dorsalis | reverse complement strand
AACACAACACCATGCCCCTCCCCCCACCCGATCCCCCTCCCCGCCAGCTAAATTCTTCTCCATGCCTGAACTTTGTTAAAACCTGAACTAAAGCATTAATGAATACAAAATAAGGGTCAGAGGAAGCGAACGGGACTCGGTTTGGCCTCTTGCCACGCCCCAGTGCATTGGCAGCGGTTAAACAAATGTTAAATAAATAAACACCGCAACAAACAGGAAATATTTTTTCCAGCCCATACAACTGGGATATAAGTACCTCCAATTACACATCATGAATAAAAGATACACAAGTGTGCCACCACATAATTTCGCTGCAGGAGTAAATGGAAACTTTTTCCTGACTTTGATGAATAATGACACAAATGCCCGGTTTGTTTTGGTGAAAATCATTTACACAGAAACTCTGTATCCTGGATGTATCATTTAATACATCACTCTTAATGTGAATTTATCATTTACTGCAGACCAAGTTTTTCTCTGTCTTTCAGGCCAATGTACAACTTCTGCACTTTAACCTCCAGCTGTTCCCCTCCAGTGTAAAGCTCAAATATAGCTCAGTCTGACAACGGGACTGAAATGGTTGTTGGGCAAAATAATCTCGGCGGCTCTTGACATGAGCTCAGTGCAACACTTCTCTGATGATGACTGTAAAATATTTATGGCAGGGCACAGTTGGGGGAGGACTCCAGAAAGGGCGGGAGGCATGTGTTGAAAGTTGCAGACTCAGTTGTGAAGCAGTGCTTTAAGTGTCTGACCATGGAGAGCACTTAAAATTGTCTCTTTTCTTTACCCACAGGCTGCTGCTGACAAGGACACACAAGGTAAGCCGTCCGTGTCAGCTGCACTGCGCTTGTCATTAGCTCACCATCAGTTTCTATCTCTCCTTTGTCTCCATCATAACTGCGCCTTCCTAGAATCTCTCTCTCCTGACAGATGATAATTAACCATAACTAAATCTTAGCATGAAGAATAGTCATTTTAATCAGAGTGACAGAATGGAGCCGCGGCTGTGAAACAGCTCTGCTTTGACTGTAAGGAAACGACTTACACTCTGCCTGCATCTGACACTATCTGTTGTGCAAGAACGCTATTAGAGTAAAAGTTTATCAAACCCCTCTCTGCCCTATCTCTTTCTGCACTCTGTAGAGATAGGGCAGAAAAAAGAGAAAAGGGCGGGAGAGTATAACAGAACAGGCAACCCTCACATGAGGCAGAAAACATCTGACTAACTTTGGCATGGACATTGCAACAGAGAAGGAAACGTCAATAAACAGAGAGAGGTGCAATAATTTGTTTGTAATGTTTCAAAACATGTTAAAGATAAAATCTGGATTCATGACCTGAATTTGTTTCACTTTTCACACTCAAAGTGAAAAGTGAATTCACCCACATGACACGTTGTTTGTGAAGGCCACAAACAATTATGCACAGTGTGTCTCAGGTTATATCACTAATGTGTAATAAGAGATTAATGTGTCTGCCTCTGCATGTATGGCTGTATTTATGTGCGATGTGTGTGTTCAGGTGATGCAATACGTTTTCTTTTTCAGTGAGTAAAGAGGCAGAGGATCACTTCTCCAAACAAATGGCACAGAGGATGCTTCATGAAAGTGGGCAAGATGGCCGATCAGGTGAAGCAGAGAACAGTGTGCACTGTAATATAACATTAATGTGTAGATGTACAATTTAAATTATGTGTAACTACAGGTTTGTAGCACTAAGGAAATCGTGGTCATGCATTCAGCATTTTGGTTGTAAATTTGGTGCGAGGTGTAGTTTACTCACTATAACTGACTCTTCTCTCTGTCGGACTGCACTGAACTGAACTGAATATTCATGTGACTTGGCAGTACTGGAGTGCACCCAAAATATTCACCACTGAGAGGGATAAATATAAGACTTAATGAACAGGAATTTAGGCAGGAATAGGAGGGAATATCTTCAGTTCTTTGCATTAGTCTCTCCATTTGTCTGCAAATGCTGACCCTTTTATATAATGTGGCTCTGTTCAAGTTCAGCCTTCAGGGTACAACTTAACAATGGGACTGAGGTGAACAGCCTGAGAACAATGTTATATTTAGCCCGCTTTGGGTTTTTTTCCTTGTTCATTAATTTTTAATGCCTGCTGCATTTTGCTCATTGTGTCCCTATATCGGCACACAAAGCTCTGTTCCTGACCTGGTGCTGACCTTTGTCCTTTTTAGAATACACTCAGGCCTATGGTAGATTTAAGGAGTTTCATTGGACAAAAATGGGGATATATCCTAGCCTGCAAATGACTTCAATTATTATTTTGTAATTTAGCCTTGTGAGTTGTCTTGCTTCTGATGTTTTATAATAATTTGAATTGTGCTCTGTCTTTTGCATTTTAGTCCTGGGAATGGTGACAGTGCAGGTCGAGAAAGACCCCAAGACAGGTGCCACTGTTGTCAGGTCAGTGGCACCCATGTCAGCACCGGCTGGTGCTCCGAACATTACCACAGTCTTTGACGATGGTAGGAAGAGTATCCATACTGTCGGTGGGACAGGATGTCAGCCCTCGAGTGAAGAGCTAGGGCAGATCTTGAGTGTCATTGATGGGGTTGGGATGACAGCACTGCTGGATGAAGTCACAGTCGTACCGGATAGCGACACAGACATGAAGATTGAACATGTAGAAGTCAGCAGAACTCCAGAGGAAAAAGTTGTGTCTTTTCCTTCCCATCATGTCATGTCAAAAGAGGACGATATGCAGTTGGACAGCACCAGAAGCTATGACTTGGAGGCTGAGCTGAGCGCAGACGACTGTGCTATAAGTGTAGAAAACGAGGACGAAAAGGAGGATGAAAAGGAGGACAGACGTATCACAGCGTTTAGAGACACAGACGAAGTAGAGAACGTGGAGGATCAAAGACTGGAGGATGGCCCAGTCACTCTCTTGTTCTTGGGATACGCTGATGCCACTACATCCCAAGGGGACAGCCCAGAGGACGACGAAGGCATGCTCACAGTGGAACGAGTGATTATCACTGAGGATGGAGAAGAACATGTCCTAGGACCTGAGACGCCTGACTCACCTCCTTCAATATTAGACCAGGAAGCAGAGGAAGCCGCAGGGAAGGAGCCCATTGATGAAGTATTTCAGGACGTTCCCCTGGATGGAAATGGAGCTGGAGTCAAAGTCCAGGACCAGGAAGCAGACAAGGAGCTGCTTAAATCATCTTCACCCAGTACAGAAGTGGGAGAGGACACTCCCAAGCGCAAGACCTGCCAGTGCTGCTCTGTCATGTAAGAAAATGACTGAAGACAGACACTCCCTCATTAGGTTCAACCAGGAGAATTCTTAACTTTTGATACCCTTGTGACTACGAGACACCTGCTGCACTGCTGCCTTAATGACTGTTATGAGAGCACATGCCAGTACCTGATGGGGTCTTACAATGGTTTTGGCTCTGAACACCCACCACTCTACTTTGCCAAAGAGAAGGACATTTATTTTGATGTGAGTCTTTGCAGTAGTGTGGACTGTCAGCAGCTCCAAAGGATTATTAAAATCCTCTTCCCCCCCCTGCTGGACAAAGCTGGGAATGTCAACTCTGACTCTTATCTCAAACGACTCCTCTTCTTCTCTGCCTTGGGACTTGTCCTATGCCTTATCAGCCAAAATATTCCTGGTGTTTACGACTAGTTCCTCCAGGGGTGGAAGAGGCCAAAGAGCAGCAGCATAATGTTTGGTGTGTGGCACTAATATTTCAAAGACTAATCATGGCCTGTTTGTATCACACTTTAAGAAATACTTTTTATCCATGACTACTCAGGGCTGTTGCTGCCAATTTCAACCAAATTGATATTTCAGAGAATATGGGTGTTTTAATGTCCTGGGGAGGAGTTTGTACTCTACATTTTAATATGTATTTGCATGTTTACTTTCTTATTCATCTTTCTTATGTGTATTTTAGTGTAAAAATCCCATCCCTACACTAATAGTTTAACATTTTGGGAAATAGCCTTAATGGAAATACTTGTAAGTTTCCTCAACTGTTGAACGTGGTTTCTTGACAGGAACAGATGGTGGTGATCCGAGAGGTTATAACAGACCATATGAGCAAGGCTTCATCTTCAGGGCAGATTGTAGGCAACAGTGGATTGCTATAGAACTGTGGCATAATGGGCTGGGGATAGTTAGTTAGCATGCTGCAGTCGAAGAAAAGAACTAACATTTGTGCTGCTTTACACCTCTGGAGACAGCTGTTGGTGAGTAAAGGAACAAAGTTTGATGCTGAACTCACAACATTTCTTCAAGACTGGTAAGTAAACAGTTGTTAATGCAAACGTTAGCTATATGCAGCAACAGCACAACTTACAAACAGCTCCTTCAATTGTATTCTTGTTGAGAGTCAGATGACAAGATCAATATTGCTTTCATGGCTGACAAGTTTCTGGATCATCTGTCTGGTCCTATTGGCAGGATGAGGGGATGCATGATGATACTCTGTTACAACCACAATATGAGTTACTTCATCTCTCAAGGAACGTTTCTTTAGATTTTTACAAATGAGGCATTTTATATCTTTGCAGGTCATCACGTCCCTCCCAGTAACGTTTATACATTTATCATGATGTAAAAAATGTATATCATCATTTTACTCACTTCTCAGTCACTGGCACATACAAGTTACCAAAGATTTCTCATAACTGTGAAAGAGATTTAGGTAATGACGAAGGTGTAGAGTGAGTTTAATAGAGACACAGACGGCCCTACAATATCAAGCAACCATTGAACTGTTCCTCCAGTAATTTTGACCAACAATTAAAACATAAGCACTGCTGTCAATCAGTGTCTAGTCAATCTCTTGGTATACAAATGGTTAACAGGTTTTGTTCTATGCTATGAGTCCCGCCTCTCTAAACCAATATCATTAATAGGATTGGCTTTGTTGTTTTTTGCTCGCGTGCGCAAAGCTGTAGCTACATCTGGTTAAGAGAAGAGTCAAAGCTCCATCAACTAGAAGCCAATTAAAGAAAAACAAACACCCCACCCAACATGTCCACAGTCCACCCCCCAAGTATGAGAACCAGGTGAAGTGACACCAACCTTGTACCACTAGTTCTGTGCACAAAAACACAGATCGAATCACATCGTTGTTGTAGTGAAGGGAGGATCACAGGTGAGGCCTAGGCGACGTGACATAACAACGTGATTACAAGATAAATATAGATAATTGTTACACTACGGTTGCACTGCCATAGAAAATCTTCTAACACCTATGATTTTCATAATGTGGGAATGCCTACTATACCATATATAAAAAAGTGTTATTTCTACCATAAATGAGAAAAAGATATCAGGAGGGCTCCTGTGGACCATTTTTGTGTCCCACCAATGTCAAAATTAAGCCAGTCCCCCTGTGTATCGGACATAGTGATGAGTGGCACTTGCAAGTAGATTTGATCAGATTCACATTTACATGTAATAGACTGAGGCAGGAGACTTTTTACAAGCTGTATATCAACCCTGTCACCTTGCACAAAATAAATCATTTACTTTCTTCTCTATGCATGAAATGTTATTGTGACAGGGGGAGATGTTCCAATAAGTTCTAGGAGCAGGATTGTGCACATTGATCTCCAGAATAAAATATTTAAAATTCTTGAAAAGTTCCTTATAGCACCTCGCAGAACTGGATCAAAGACTCAAAGACTTCAGCTTCTACAGACTCTGCCTGTAGAAGCTGAACTTCGTCCAACTACTCATTTTGTTCGGACAGTTTGGAAATACAAAAAAATGAACTATGTTGTTAGCAGTAGCAAGTTCTGTGAAGCCGACTGTTGCAGAATATGGAGTGAATGAGCTATGCTGTGGTGGCACACAGCAGTGACATCATCGAAGTAGTTGACACCTAACCCCTGTAAAAAACCCAGATGACAATAACAAAGCAACTCTGAACCACACCAAGCTCACAGAGGAATAGTACTGGCGATTCATAACAGAACATTTGTGAAATGAACCAGTTTGACGGCAGATAATGTCTTATTTAGAGGCTGCATCGTTGCCCCAACAACTCCCATTATATGGATATACACGGATCTTGAATGGATCTAAATATCTTCCGAAGGACTCCAAGTTACACCAAAATTGTACGGCTGAGTAAATGAACGTATTTTATGCAAGAAATAAGGTCCAGGATGCAAAAAATGGAACTTCTCTTTTAAAAGGAAAAGTTGAGGCGTCTCTGCAGGGAGAGTTTTAGGCTATTTATCTGCAGTCCTGAAAAATGTTATTCTAAGGGAAAACACTTTTCTGAGTGGAAGAACACTCATTACAACAATTATTGGACAAGTGCCATGATGTGACTACTGATGACTGGTTATCCTTAACACTTATCAGTTTCATTTGATTAATTAACATATTTACTTCACTACATTGAGACCCCAGCTACAGATCTATAAGAAATACTTTTAAAATTCATTCCTTATTTATAGTCATGAGTGGTTCATAAATAAGAAACATGGAGCACCAACTCCATGTCTCCATCTTACTACACTTACTGTGGGTCATTTGGACTGTACACAAGAGGATTTTGTTTGTTCACATGACACAGAGGACAGGAAGGTGTGCAGGTGCTAAGCAGATCAGCTGGATCATTCATATTTCCATTGAGGTTAGTATTATCATGCACATGGATGACAGGAGCGCTACGATCAGGTGGGTCTCTTCCTTCAAAATGTCTACGTTATGGCTCTGCCTGTTTGTTCCTCTGTCACAGATCTCTCTGAAGAATGGCAGGTTTTAAAAGCCCGGAGATAACAAGAGGAAAGCAGCATTACAGTTAAAGATCACGTTCTTCTCCATCTTTACAATAACAATACAGGGTGTATTTAATATTACTAGCGCAACAGCCATTGGCACATATGGCAGAATCATGAAACTACATGGATAATGCCACTTAAGTAAAGTGTTTGAATATTTGTGAATAGTAGTTAAAATAATTCTTTATGGTAAGACATTCCTTGAAAGGAAGCTGGAATAAATAGGTTAAGCTCATTAAGCTTGAGCTTTACATTCATTGTGGTGCTGCTGTTGTTAATCCTGAACTGCCGTGTGTGTCTGGCAGTAAACCCCTGAATGCAGGTGTAAGTATATTGTACATTTAAACCTGCTGCTCCAGGAATCAGATTATACAGGGACAATATTTTATATTTGCATGCTCCAACATTGTATCATCATAGTGTCTCCATGCTTTCTATGATTCATCAGTTAAAACACACAATACTTCTCCACTAAGAATCTTGGTGAAGACAAAGTGTTTACAAGGCTGACCACTGACCTCATGGATAACTGGCATCAAGCAGATAAATAAAGGCTGTTAGACCAGACAGACACATAGACCAGAAACATAATTGTTGGCAGGCATACACCAGTGACGATTAGAGCATCTGTGTCCGGCCAGGCAGACAGATATTGTACACAGTGTGCGTGCCAAAACAGACAGGAAAGCCGATTACTCTTTTCCTTTGTCAGCAGAAATGGCAGCGCTATAGTCACAGTGGGGGAGAAAAGTCACCAAAACCACAGAGTGGCTGTATGCCCTGCTGAAAAGAAACTAGTGGCTTTCCCAGTGCCTGTAGGCTGGATAACCAGCTGAGCAAAGCAGAGTTACAGGGGCATGGAAAGTAGTTTGTACCAATTTAAGTGACAATCTTGATTTTGGAACAATGTGGGTCTGTTAGTTGTATGTTGCATATTCTCAGATTGGCTCCAGCTGCTGACAATACTGAATGCCTAAACACTGCGTATTTGCTATAATTTCCATTTAAACACAGAAAACCTGCACACTTTGCTTGCATTGAGGTAAGCACGGGGGACAATAGGGCTCATCAGATCATTTTATTTGTGTGGTCTCCTTATCAACTTGGCCATTAATCTGACCTCAAGAAAGTACCAGTCACAGCACAAAAAGATATGGTGAAATAAGATCTATCTCACCAAAGGCCTTCTTTAAATGTGTTTTAAAGAAAAAATAGTTTGTGGCTCTTCCATGAAAAGATCAGTGAACTCATAAAAAAGTCTTGAAAATTGCTTGCAGTGCTGAAGATGCCCAACCTTGTGAATATGTAAATACTTTACTGTTGGCTAGAGAGTGCAAGTTGCAAAATGGACCTTGGTGTCACAAATCCTCCAATTAAGAATAGAGGGAACATAGGAACTTTCCTTCTTCAGATGAGGTTTAAAAACAAACAATAGGCAAGACACACTTGAGGCAACAGATAAGATAAGATGTGCACATTTTCTTGTGTACTCATTACCTGAAATTTATCATTACAAGTTTTATTACAAGGAATTTTATCATTAACCTCAGTAACATTTTCTTATGTGACTCATATTAAATCCCAAGCAAAGAAGAATTAAATGGGAAAACAGATTTAACATCCTTAAGTGCTTCAAAGTTTTGCCACCATGGAAACAAGACAACCCAGACTTCAAGGTCAGGTTTCCCAAGACGATGGTGGTTTGTGGATGAAGATGGACTCCATTCCTGTGGCCCGATCAATAAGCCCTGGTGGGATGCCCCAAGATTTAAGCAAACTCATTCGTCCTGCCCGTTCAGTGATCACGAGGTGCTACAGCATGATGGATGATGAGGGTGTAGACAATGTCTTCATCCCTCCAGCTCCTTCCACAACTGCCCCTGTGCTGCCAGCAGAGGGCAGCACAGGTGCAGTTGTCAATAATTCCAGTGTGACCCTTTCAAATGGGGCAGCTGACGCCACAGAGACTAAAGCTAATCCTGGCGGCTTAGACTGGCATCATGGTGAGCACCAGTTAATGGCAGCACAGAACAAGGTGGATGAAGTGATAGCAAGTACAACGCAGACTCCTAAGGAGTTTACGAATATATCTCTGTCCATCGACAAGGACGCCATCTCACAAACAGATCAAGACCAAATACCTATGGAGGACACGGGTTGTTTGATGGAAACATGCAGTGATTCACCAGGAAGGCACCATCAGGATAACACAACAAGAGATGGAGAATCAAATGAGCAACAAGAGGATATTTGGAAGGAAACTGATGCAGAGGAAGACAAATATCCAAAAGAAAATCCTTCAAACATTGATGAAAACTCTGACAATGAAACAGACTCAAAATTAGTGACAGAAAATGACACCAGTTCTTTGGACTATAACCTCACAAAGAATGACAGGGTGAGGAGAGACAGCAGCTCAAGCGAAACCCCTCGACTCTCTGTTTCCGAAGGCTCTGATGAGATGACAAATGGAGAAGAGGAAGATGGAAACAAGAGGAGATCTATAGATATCCAACAGGGAGAGGAACTACTTCAACGTCTGCAACTGGTGCAGCAACGGCAGGAGGTTGACCAAGAAACAAGAGGTGAGGAAAAGGATGTGTTTGAGGCAGAAGTAGACGATTTGACACCAAGAGAAGCGACACCAACAGGTGAAGAAGCAAGGACATCTTTGTCCACAACGCCTGAAAGGACTGATAGCTGTGATGATGATCAATATGACAAGCAAAACCTGCAGAGAGCTGGGGGTATCCTTAACCTTGCAGATAATCTAGATGTACTGGAGATTCCCTTTAAGACCAATATCTCGCTCGAACCAATCCCACCCCAGACTGGCCAACATGATGACTGGCAGTTCTCAGAGCAGAAGATGCAGAGGGAGATAAGTCAAGACTTTCAGAGAGAACTGGTGATGGTCAACCAGGGAAAGATCCCGGGTGGCTACAGCAAAGGAGAGGTCCGCCAGTTAAAAGAGACAAAACTTATGTTTGAGGCTTTCCAGCAGGATAACGCAGAGGGTCCAACAAGGCACAAGAAACTCCCTACCACACTGATAAGAGGTCCTGTTTATCCTTCTGTGCTGGAGCGCACACGTAGCCTGGAGATATTTTCCCTCAAAAGTTGCCCTGTTTCCAGAACAAATTCCCTCAGACTGAATGAATCTACAGCGTCTGAGAGGGAGCAAAGCCCTGAAAGGCTAAGATCAAAGAGCCCAACTGGGGGTTCAAGAGACAAAACGCGCTTATTCCCTTACTCAAAACAAGACAAACAGCCACGCCTGTGCAGAAGCATGGATTCCATAGGCACTGATGTCTCCACATCAGCTGCAGATATGAGAGGCAAAACAAGGGAGAGAAACACGAGGCAAGCATCGCCCATCCTCAAACACAATCCCTTCTTCAAGCTGCGTCCAGCCCTGGCTTTGCAGCCAGAGGTACAAAAGGACATCCAGGAGGCCAAAGAAAGAGAGGAGGAGCTACGCAGACAGAGATGCAGTCTGTATGGAGAGGATAGACAAAATCCTCGAGAGGAAGACGAGAAGCAGTCTGCACAGACCCTCGCACCAGGTCAGTCTGCATGGTCTCTGTGATACGTTTGACACAAGTATCAGTGGTGGGATTTAACTGAATACAGTAGTGTACAGTTCTGAGGTACACTGTACACTGTGCAGTCACACATTTGTGACTGCACAGTGTTAAGAGAAACAAAGTGTAAAATATTGAAACATTTATGAAACATTTTCGTTATGTTGCAAAAATGCATCATGCTAATACTTCTATGTTTGATAGGAGTCACTTAGATCTTTATTCATTGCACATCCCAGCCTTCTGACACTCAGTCTGAACACTTTAATGAATGCCTCTCTACATTAGCATCACATAGTGTTATCCAAGGAGTCTTATCGACAACTTAATGTCAACCCTGTCACCGGCGGTTAAGGGCACATCACTCTAGCTGTGGCCTGATCTGAGTCAGCAGATGCCAGCGGGCTAAGTGACAACATGAAGGCTGCTATCTGCGCTCCAGCTCGAGCCAGGGGCAGTTCTGGTTCGATTATAGTGTTGTGTAAATAGGAATGACTTAAGACGGCTGATACGTCTTGTTGGAAGAAATCTGTATGCCCAGTTTGTCTGTGTTTTTTCTTGTCTGCTGTTGTTGCCTATAAGCCCAGCAGGAGAGCCTGAAGCCCTGAGTAAACACAGCACCCAGTCAGGGAGTGTGCCATTATGTAGCACCATGTTAGTATTTTCAGCAGCTGGATAATGATGCGCGGGTTGTCTCAAGGTGAAGATGATGGAGCCACATGTGACAGCTATATAATGTGTGTGGGCTGGACTATACTCACGGAAATGACTCATTGTTAAGGTCAGATAAGCTCCACTGTGTTATCCTAATCATGCATGACACAACACTTGGTTTTTGTGTAACCAAGACATATAACACCTTTAACAGAGGACAGTCCAGGACTGTGATATGAGCTTCTTGCTCCTCAGAGCTACTTTATCTATGCAAATTACAAAACATAGTCCACAACTCTACAAAATAATTCTGTATGTAATGCAGCTAATCTGGGAAATAATGCTCAGTTTTTCTCTGTGGGTAGCAAACTAGTCTGATGTTCCCTCTTTCATATTATCTCACTTGTTTCTTCTTCTTGTTCTTCAGATGTCAGACATCAGTCTAGGGGGAAACTGGAATGTGTCTGGCCACCACCATCCAAGAAAGATCAGAAGAAATCTGATCAGAAAAAGGTGATGCATCAGGTCCATTAACTGGAAGCAGCTCATTTTTGTTTTCATCATCTTTCTGTAAAATATACATTTGATATATGCAACACACTGGCAGGAACACAGTATGGTGTCATGTTATACAGCCACTAGTTCAGGAAGGATAGAGTATCATCAAAGGGTTTCTGTTGTTCACATCTACTAATGGTGACATTCACTGCATGAAAAATAAAGAGTCAGTTCAATTTGAATTCTAAATATCTTGCTGTATTTGCACATTTCTGAATCCTATCTAGTCGGCACATAAAATGGGTAAACAAAAATATTAGATTAGAGAAGTGTTCAGAAATGCAGATGGATTTTATAAATTCTTCAGTAGGTACAGTACAAGTTGTTCTGTAATTGATCTTGTGACAACACCTTGCATAAGACCATGAAATCATCCTTACGTAACATTTTTAAATAATATTTTGTTTTCTTACATATGATATCTGAAAGAGATATATCAGTAAAACCATATCATGTCATTATAAGTTATGTTGTTGTTTTTTTCATTCTGGGAGTTAATGCTATTTCTATGCATCCAGTGTTTGAGGCTATTAAGTTTATGGGTTGGCCATCAGTCCTTGTGTACATACATCCATCTTATTCTTATCAGTACACATTTTTATATTGGATTCATGTTACATATGAAAGACTGCTTTCAGATAATGGTTATATCTGTCAACAAGTTACTATCAACTACACAGGGGTTCCTTTGTTGTTGTTTTGGATGGTAATCTCAACTGCAGTGTTTTGTACTCAAGTGACTTCCACAGCAATTTGAAATTCAGAGCTCATCTCGCTCTCTAAATCCTGCTCTTCTCTCCATCTTATCCCACCACAGGAGCCAAAAGTTCACAGAGCAGGAGGTCAGAAGCCTCCTCTGTGGCAACGTTGGGAGTCTGGTCTGATCAATGGGCAACCATCACAAGAAAAGAACTGATATTGACCATCCTTGCAACACTATACATAAAATATTTATGATCTGCAATGCTAGACTGCTGCAAGCAGTGATTAATCAATATAGTTCAATTAAGTTCATTATGTCTTCATTTGATGATCACTGTAGTATGTTCTTCTAGTCAGACATATAGAAAAGTGCACTTTACCTTGGCATGTTTCGACTGTCATCTTCAGTCTTCCTCAGGAGGGTCACCTGATGTTGCTGTGATGTGTCTTATCAGCTGTTGTTCTGCGTAGGTGTGATCTTAAATCCACCATTACAGACCACTGCAAAATTAACAATCACATCAGGGACTTTAACAACGCAAACATCATTGGATCGGAGAGCAACAAATAAAAACATCTGATCAAGGAGGCCACCGAGATCAGGAAGCAGGCCCAGGGACATCAGCAGGGATAAGGAGGCTTTCGTGCTCTCACACACCTGGTACTCATCATCTTACAGCAGTAGGTGTGACCGGCATGGGAAATTTGACATGACTGCCATGCTGGGTCACACCAATGCGGAACAACAGCTGATAAGACACATCAGAGCAGCATCAGGTGACCCTTCAGATGACAGTCAAAACATGTCAAGGTAAAGCACACTTCTCTATATGACTGACTAGAAGAACACACTATAGTGATAGATCAATACAACCTAAATCCTTGATAGTATCCATCCATGATAGTTGCAGACTAAGCTCTCTGGCTCTTTTCCTCTGCTTTCTATCTGTGTCAAATATGCTTTTATTTTGATATGTTATAGTAATAGTATTATTCAGCGGATAAATAAAGCTGACACATCTCTTCCATTGTTCTTGTAATTTCTATCAACTGAATTTTATGAACAAAATACAGTTGGTAACAAAATGGCCTGTTGTAATGATCAAGTGTTTCTTCTTCCATGAGCTCCTACAGCAGATGTCCGGTGGAGTTTCTGCCCTATGTTTTAGATTAGAGCAAAAAGAGTTGTCAGCTTTTGCACAGTTTTGCTCCACAGCCCTTATTTCCATGAATAAATCCTTTGTTTGTTTGTTTTTCATAAACAAATTCCTTAGACATTTGTCTAAGATCATATCAAAGTGTATAGGAAGACACTATCCTCTTGCATTGTGGGAAATGTAGGGTCCAGTGTGTTAGACCACAGTATGAAATAAAAATTGAGTTAATATGTTGGCTGCTTCTTTTTCAGTGTTGGTCACTGTTTTTTCTGTCTCTTACCCAAGTGTATGGAAGTGTAGTATTAAACCAACAAGTAGTATTTATGTAGGTGCTGTAGCAGAATGGCACTGTGGTTAAGACAGTCATTATACAGTCATTTGTTTCATGTGCAGTATTAAAATCAGAACTTAGGCTAGTTGGAAGTAGTTAGATACTAATAGATGACTTTAATAATGCAATTTTAAAAGCTGTGTCTCCTGATTGTAACAACGGTTCTTTTGGTCTAACTGTGCTGAGTTCTTGTGGTATTCTGTAGTTTTGTCAACCTAAAAGCAGTCCAGGACGTAAAGACAGATTCTTACAACACTAGACAACTTTATAACTTAATATAAAGTGCCATTGAGTCACTGAGTTCATCTCAAATTCAAGTGGCAGCCAAAGGGTCCGTTTAATTACTCAAGACCAGATTGTGTAATTCTTTCTTCTAAATGAAGGAGGAAGTCCAGGGTAAATGAAGCCATCAGACACCCTTCAGGAAAAGGTTCCCCAGCAGCTGACCTGTGATCACATCCACTAGAGAGAGTTTGGGTTCTAATCTCTGGTCGGAGAGACACAGCTTAGCCTGTCTAAGTACCATCTGTCAGCCACAGTGTCTCTGCCAAGGGAGGAAGGACTTTTACTCTGCCCTTCCTGGATCAGAAACCCTTGGGTGAACTGGCTGCAGTTCACACCAGCTCACAAATAGCACCTAGGGCAAAGACCTAGGTTTGAATTCCGACATTTAATTACCACAAAACAAACAGATATGACTGAAACAGACAACTGACACAAATGGTGTCACAGGGTCAATCACAGCCATGCTGCTCTTCTTGTCCATGCTGTGGATCAGCTCTTACAAACTGATGCCACGTCTCAGTGTGAGCATTTGTACGACATACTTAATCATCAGGGCCTCCAAGTCTATCCTGTTAGAAGACAATGGCATCATCCATCTTGTTGACAATGCACTAGAAAGTGAGCAGCACAATCAGGCTTTGTATAACCATCAGACATCTGCAGATGATGGCACAGATGGTGAGGCAGAGTAAAGTTACAAATGATCAAGTGGGGAACCGGAGAAGACATCTGAGGGCAAATGCGAGGCAACGTGCTCTTTTCCAACATCACTTTATATTTATATACAGGTCTGAAGGTGTGGTCAGTCGGCAACACAGCAATTAACTATCAAAAACGTTGAAAGTTTGCCCTGGAAAGAATCTGATACATGCTTTAGGACAGATTGGATGACTTTGAACAGACATGGACAAAACTGATCTCTGAAAGGGCACTTGTACTGCTATCGTGTGTGTCTGAGTGAGTGAGAGGGAGAGAGAGAGAGAGAGAGAGAGAGAGAGAGAGAGTGGTTATCTGTACCAGAACACCACTAGAGGTCAGTATAACCTTAACAACCAATCGAAGGTATTCCAGGACAAAACAAGCAACCGAGTTCTTTTAAAAGTGGCATTACTTTGGTTTCTGAGTAATTGTGTGCAAACATTAAAGAAAAAAACTATAACTACAGGTATTTCCAAGTAGTCTTCAAGATGTAAAGATAAAACATATGCACATACATGACTGAAAAATGTGTTACATCGGATCCTTTGACCTAAACCTACAACATTATGAGTTTTGTTTCTTTAGGTTACATTGATTTAGATTTTATTTATTTAAGTGTCATGCACAGTTTTTTGTGCCCAGCCCACATGGGCTTATACACTAAGCACTAAATGCATACAATCAAGAATGGCTAGCATGTTATCTTGCATATTCATGTTAAGAATGCCAAAGTCGTCTCATTACAACGGTAAACATATCCTGAGAAAGTACAGTAGTTATATAACCTCTGTAATTTATCTAGTGATGAGTCACTTATTTCACAGAAGTGAAGCCGCTGACTACATGCATTATCAATTTCATGTACACTAACAAAAAAGTTGCTCAAGAGCACATCTGCGTCATTTTCTGCAGAAGCATGGGGGTGGTGATTTCTTCAGATCCTTCGCTAACACTGAGTCATTCATGAGTGCTGTCATGGACAGAGCGCATTAAGACATTTATCTAAACGACAAACAACAACACATCAGTGGGATTAATGTCACTGTAATGTTATCTCTTTCCAAACACACTTGAATCACCAGGATAAGAATTCTTCCTGAGTAACAGAACAGACACAATGGAATAACATTTCTCTGAGCATTTGGAAAAAGATTTGAGGAGGAA
Organism: Selene dorsalis; assembly: GCA_900303245.1. Lineage (NCBI taxonomy): Eukaryota > Metazoa > Chordata > Actinopteri > Carangiformes > Carangidae > Selene > Selene dorsalis. The sequence goes on along the minus strand of OMNW01029696.1, from coordinate 9,641 downwards.
ACAGATCTACAGAAGATGAATAACCAAGTAATACTTCCTAATTTAATGGAAGGCCCCTTTTAAATTTCATTTCGTTCAACTTCTAGAAATAATAATATGCAGGTCTCCAAGCAGAGAACAGCTATAAAAAGGTTGACAATTGAGGAAGAAATGAGAAGTAGTGAGTAACACAGGGTTTCCAAAACAGAGACAAAGGGTTAACTGAAGACAATATACTCCACTGAGTGCTATTATTGTATCCCACCCTGCCCTGAGTGCACAAATACAAGAGCTTTGTGAGTGGGTGCTGATGAGAGGGTAGAGCAGTGACAGCTCTGACATCATCACTCCTTAAGCACTGTGAGATAGGGCTTGACTCGGTTCTGCACCAGCAGCAACCTCACACTATGGGCAGATGATGGATGACTCATTCTTTCCACCCACACAACTTCCCATCGTCAGGATTCATCAAGGAAATCTCACTTGGCTCGAATCAGACCCTTCTGCATAATCCATGCAGTGCTGAAGTCACACTCAGACAAAGGCTTTGATATTACAGAAAAAAAGGGTTTAGTTACAGTGGTGATTCCCAACCAGGAGAGATATTTTTAAAAATTCACATATTAAGTCAGCTGTTCACGCACCAGGGGCTGCATTTGAGCATGCAGCATGCAGGATTCAATGTTAACATAATAATGAGCTTAAAGTGAAAAGAATTAATAGTTGAAATACTTAGCTTGACATACTGGATAAATGGTTGGAATAGTTTGATATTATCATATACAATAAATGAGTTACCCACACAACCCCTTTAAAGGGACAGTTCAGTTTTGGGGGGGTTGTTTTGTTTTGTTTTTCAAGTGAGGTTGTGAGATACAAATGGCCACTTAGTATAATATCTGCAGTACTGATAGTGCAGCAGATTAATGGCATGGAAGATGGAAGCCATCTTGAAAAAATGGCCACCATATTGAATTTTTTTAAGGGGCCAGTGCTTTTTTCCAAAAGAGTGACCCTTGGAGAATATTTGTACCAAAATTCATGCTTGTATCACCAAACGATTCTTGCCATAATCTGCTCCACCATGAGAAATACTGGCGCATCATGCTACAGCGAGACACAGGCAGCGAATGGTTGTGAATGGGGGACGATTAATCAGCGTATTTTCGTCCCGTCTCAAAATAACACACCAGTTCTAGAGTACGATATAAAGTAATAATTTACAATGCATCGGCTGGTCGGAAAAAAAATTAGCTGATCTGGAACTAACCGACTCACTCAGTATTCCTACGCCTGCCTGTGCGGAGGAATACCAAAACAGCTGATAGATGAATTGATCCAGTGCATCGCAGAGCCTGCCTGCACAGAGGAACACTGAGTTGGAAACACACCGACTCCCACCCAGAAACATCCCGACTACACCAAAACGTCAAAATACATGCCACAAAGGGAATGGCTTATCTACTAGTTTGACTTTAAATTGATAGATTTTGAAATGGTTATCCTACAAATCACCAATTTAAGTGTTATAAATAAATGTTACAGTTAAACTCATGAAATAGAAATATGGGATAAAAAGGGTAGAATAACTGGCCAGTGAAGTGGATTAACAGCTGTGGAAAGGGGTGCAGTTGAAATAGCTAATGAATAAATGGATGAAATAGTATGCAAGAAGTAATGGACCAATGCTTGACATTTCCATAAAAGTAATGGATAAATGGTTTCACTAAAAGTAACACATGAAAGGCTGTAATAATAAAAGCAAAAGACAAACAGGACAGCTGAATAGCTGAAATACAAAACCCACAGTAATGGAAAAGTAAAAGCTCAAACATCCATCATCTGCATGCCCAGGCAGGACAGAAAAAATGTAAAACAGACGTAACTGCCTTGAACACTGTCAGTTAAAGTGCATGAGAAAAAAGCAAATTGTAGCCATATCTAATAAATGTTTATGTAATTAACTGAGCCTTATATAATGCAGTTTAAAACACACACAAGGAGTGGTGTTAATCAAGGGGTATTTGAGTTCATGGGACAAGTGTATTCCACTCCCCAGTGCGTGTTTACATGAAGTGTACATATTTCATCACATTTTCTCATTCCACAGAGGGACATGTTCTGGCTGCTTCACTTGCCCATGATTCTTCTTCACTTACTGATGTGAAATGAATGAATAAATATGGTTAGCGGGAGCATGTGGTAAGGACAGAATAAACAGACCTCAGATCGCCGTGCTAAGTTGAGCCATTGTCCTCAGGAAACCCTTCTATTCGTTTTCACACTCTCCTCCTCCTCCTCTCCCCTCTTTCTTCATACCCAATGAAAACTCAATTGTCTAATTCCATGATCCCACATTACAACAGCCAACAGTAACACAAAGCAGTCATGCACAATCAAACGTCATCCTTTGTCCATTTGCCTCCGGCTTTGAGTTTGAATTTCACTGCTTTTCTGTGAAACTGTTGTTATACCTCATTTTCTGGAAAGCACAACAATTTTCTCTTGAAACATTTTCTAGGAACCTAAGAAGCATAGCATTTTCTAACTGCATTCACATTATACATTTAGCCAAACAGTAAGTCTGTTTCACAGAAGGATGTATACAGTGTGTAATACCCCAGGCTAGTCATGTTTTATGAATCTATGGCTTATTTATTTTCTTGATAAAGCTGAATGTAAATTAATTCCACTTTACATTACATTTACTCATTTTGCAGATGCCTTTATCCAGAGCAACTCACTGGTGAGGGTCATCTGAAAGACCTTTGTGTAAGTAAGTGCTACATCTATTGAGTAAGTGCAACAATATCAAGAAAAGAAGTGCACCTAGTGTGCATACTAAGTGCTAGTTAAGCATGTTAGGGTGTCAGAGGTGTCTGGAGATGTGGTGCTTTCAGAGGAGATGAGTCCTCCCTGTTCTGATAGGTTTCCCATCGGGGAACCACAGTCTACAATGTAGATAGAGTTAGGAGTTAATGAACACTGTAAAAGCTAACAGGTTAGGTTCATTAGCTCAGTCACACGCTTTAATGAAAGGCTGTACAATAAACTGTGCATAAACCTTGTGACTGTTGCAGATTATAATTTAAGGATGTGAGATGAAAGTAAAATTCTCTATTTTAGTTGTTTCTGAGTTTCTGATGTCAATGCAACAACAAGGGCCAAGAAGGACCACAGGCCTTAAAGGAACAGTGTGTAGTATTTGGAAAGGATTATTGGCAAAATCTGAATATCCGACCCATGAATATATTGGTATAAGTGTATAATTGCTATTAAATAAAATTAATTTGGTTTTCGTAGCCTTTTAATTATGCTTTTATATATACATATAGCAAGGGCCTTGCTTTAGAGAGTGTCGCCATCTTGCGCCACCATGTTTGTACGGCAGCCCGAACAGAAAATCCAGCCACACAGAGAGCATGTTTCATGAGTTCCTCTTGCACTGCTCCAAGGGCTGCCATCCTCCCCTCCTCCTCTTCCCTCTCAGTAACCCAGACACTTGTCCCTCCCCTGGCCCTTCCTGCATCTCTACCTCTTCCTCTACCCCTCATCTTCCTCCTCTCCCTCTTCCTCCTCTCCCTGTCTCCTGTGGAAGAGAACTCTGCAAACACATATTATAATATGTATCCTACCAACCTATTTGCCAAACTGTGCCATGACTTTATAACATAAAACATGTTATTCTTAGCATTACGGCGCTAATGTTTCCTGTTACCAAAACAATTAGGAGTAAAACACTCTAACCTCTCACTGAGTAAGGGATAATGTAGAGTGAGCCGGTTGTTATGGAGAAATAAACCATATTGTGTCGGGGTTCCATTCATCCTGTCGGGGGTTTATTTCTCACTCTACATTATCCCTTACTCAGTGAGAGGTTAGTGTTTTACTCCTGTTTTACTCCTCACAAGCTTATTACACGGCTTGTGAGTAAAATAAATGATTTGAGACACAATGTTGATCAAAATACGCGATTTATAAATTGCATCATTTAGCGTATAAATCTGTCCGTATAAATCCAGTCACCTCTCCCCTTTTGCTAACCCTCCTCCTGGCCGTGTGCATTTGTTTTCAACTAAGCCGTTGAGAAATCAATCCATGGAGCGATGGATTATCATACACACATTATGATGTGTGTGTTGTGTAGTTTCATCTGTCATACACAAGAAATTGCGGGTTACTGCATCGTAGAACGCAGCGATTGATCAATCAGAATGTAGCATTCAATAGAGCCGTATAATAATAATATACCTTATTGTATTATGGTTTAGATCTTCACCTCATGGCTCCATGCTCATGAAATACTCCCAGTCGTTTTTGTCCTCGGAGGCCACCGTCACTTTGCCGACGGGGGGGCTGAGCGCGAGCGAGCGAGTGAGCACTGCGATCTAGAATCTCAACGCTAGATGTCGTGGTTTTCCTCCCATTTTACACACTGGACCTTTAAGAGATCCAGAAGTCACTTTGAAAGCAAGGATTAGTGACTTGAATTTTGCTCTCTATCTCTCCCAATCAGCCTCTCAAGTCATTCATTGCTGTCAAACTTTAAAGCTGTTCACCTCACTCCTGCTGTCAGCTGTCATTTCGCTGTCTATTGCTAAAACCCACCTCCACCTCATTCACCAGCTGCAGTATTCATATTCAGTGCCAGGTTGAGCTTATCAGAGTTCAGTTCTCACCACTTTTCTACCCTCGTTGAGGCACACAAAATGCATCAGTTCCCTCAGAGTGAACTGATTCAGTTACACTGGATACAGTTCTGTCTGAGCAAAAAGGGTCCAACTACCTCTACAGCACCTCTACAGCTCACTAATTATCATTTTATACCCAAAATGTTGAACTGTTCCTTTAAACAGCAAACTAATATGTAAATAAAGCCACTATCCAAATCTGTCACACACCACTTTACCAATGCTCCACAGAGAAGTATTCATCATCAAACTAAAATAAAATAAGGCTACAAGAAAAAAAGAGCTTCAAAGCAAACTCCTCTGGACCGGGCCAGACCACAGGCTACTCTGTAATTCTTGCATTTCTGAAAGCAGTTGGATCGTAAAAACCAAAAATCTGCTTTGGTGAAGTATAATTGATCATTTTTGAGTGTTCACAGTTAGTTCTGAGGATAACATTACATGTAATGAGATATTTTGCACTTGTGCTTTTGTAATGAGGGTGGCACAGTGCAAGAACAACACGAGTCAAGGCTCATCTGTGAACATTGTCTGCACTGTAAATGTCCAAAAGCTTCCTGAATTATAGCTTGTAATAGTTTGACACTACAATATTTAATAATAGTACAGGGAAATGTAAAACTTGCACTGTTTCATTGACTGAGTTCAGAGATCATCCTGGAACAAAATCCTTTCACCGAACAAGATTCTAATCTTTCACTTTTCTCTTCCATCTCTTGGCCCGCTGGCCTGGGTTGTTGGCTCTGAGTATCAGAGGGGCCGTTCAGTCTGAATTAAGCTCTTTCAGCCAACTGTTCAAAGCTCTTTTTGCATGGTTAGCCTCTCTGGTGGCTGCCGCTGAACTGCCTCCCGTTCCATTTCAGGGTTTAAAGGAATGACAGTATTCTCGCTTGACTCTCAAGAAAATCCTTTCAATCCACTGTATGGAACACCGCTGGGATTAGGTTGCAGTCTACATTACATAAAAGTGAAGATCACATCCTCGCTGAATGTTAAACCGAAATAGGAAGCCTCTCATGAGAACAGCAAAAAACACTCTCAGAGAT
>OMNW01029694.1:5429-15586 GCA_900303245.1 Selene dorsalis | reverse complement strand
ACCCGAACCGGAACCGGTACCGGTACCAGGACCACCAGAACCGGAACCGGTACCAGGACCTGGAACCGGGAGAAGGACCGGTACCCGAACCGGAACCGGGACCAGGACCGGGACCGGAACCCGAACCGGAACCGGGACCAGAACCGGGACCGGTATCAGAACCGGGACCGGGATCAGAACCGAGACCGGAACCAGAACCGGGATCGGGACCAGAACCGGGACCCGAACCCGAACCGGAACCCGAACCGGGACCAGAACCCGAACCGGAACCCGAACCGGGACCGGAAGCCGAACCGGAACCGGGACCAGAACCCGAACCGGAACCGGGACCCGAACCGGAACCGGGACCAGAACCGGGACCGGTATCAGAACCGGGACCGGGATCAGAACCGAGACCGGGACCAGAACCGGGATCGGGACCAGAACCGGGACCCGAACCCGAACCGGAACCCGAACCGGAACCCGAGCCTGGACCGGGACCAGAACCGGGATCGGGACCGGGAGAGGAACAGGTACCGGGATCGGATCTGTTCCAGCGCTTCCGACAACATCTCCTGTATTTGACTTTACATGGCTGTGAACTGTGGGTAAGCAAAGTCAGCATCGATGCTGACTGACAATGAGGGGACATAAACTGACTTGATGACGTGACAATAGGACACTCACACACTTGACGTGAATGAGCCTAAGTCATGTACAGTCTATGGTCTGTAAGAGACCGGACTGGAACTCAGCCATTAACCTGATGGACCAGGCCGGGTGCAAAGGGACTCACAAAAGTGAGTCCCTTTTCCAGTGGTCCACTCCAAGAGGCCTGAGTTTTATTCATTTAAAAAAGGGAATGTATAAGAAAAACACCCTTAAAAAACCAAACCAAACAATCCGACATAGTGAGAAATTGATGTTTGTGTATAATGGTTAAATTATCAAACTTGTTCAACATGAGATGTGATGATTAAAATGTTTAATGTCCAGAAGACAAACTGAAATAGAGTCATTATTTTTGAGAACAGTGGTTGATACATGCAATTCCCCAAGGTGTCAGTGAAATCCAATCAGTAGTTTGTCAGATATTGGGTGAGACAAACACAAAAATGAACAGGAGCTAAGTTATATTCCCTGTACGCATTTTACTGTGTGAAGGACTGAAAATAAACGGCTGCAGTCACAGTGATTAACTCAGAAAGACCGAGTCTGACAATATTTTCTCTTCTACTACCCTCAGTGTGTAACAGCCGCACTCTTCATTTATTCTCCTGTAAAACAGCCACAGTTCCTCATCATCACACTCCAAAAATTACCCAGGTCATTTTCAGTGATGATCTAGCTCAGACAGGAATCACACCAGCTAAATGCACTATTCAAAATTTAATTCACTAAGAATTATTTACTGCCTCTGAGTCTTATCCTTTTTAATCACACCTAAGCTCCTTTACTGGTATTAGGAAGTGAAGTCTTTAACAAGGCTACTCACTGCTTCAAAACTTGAGACTGAGATATTATGGTCTGTCTGTTTTACCTGAGCAATGCATTGGGTTTCAAGTGATACTAACGGAGTGAAATTGTGTTGTTGGTGATTATTTAGCCAATGTTTGACCAACAAACACCTGGGTTCTCACTCATCGCATTGTACCAGTATCCCATTTACTATTCTCCAACACTCAGCAAAGAACCAAAACATCTAAAACCTTTGCTTTGTCATGTTGAATCACAAACAAGCAAGTCAACTTCAGTAACTGAGCCAAACACACTAACCCATTTTTCAACTATAAAAACTGAAGTTGGGGAGTCAATCTATAAACCTAATGAAAACTAACTGACATGTTTACATTACATACATGTGATGTGACCAATTGCAGCCTGTTCAAAAATACTGTCTGGATTAAAAACCTGCCTGTTGACTGAGGCGTCTGGCTTTCTGTCTCCCACTGCGGGCTCCACCACCACCTGTGTGATGTACAGTTTCAGGGTACCTGTAAGACGCAACACAGAGCGGCTCATATTGAATACACAACTGAAAAATATTTATTCAACAAAATATATTTGAGCAATAATGTACCTGGTGCAACAGCCTCTCCTAGTACTGAAGAGCAGCTTTTACAGGAGATGAGTGTCAGTCGGCGACAGGGTTTCTGCAGAGAACACACAACAACAACACGCACCCACTTTTAATTTGGCTGTTTTCAACAGCCACTATAACCATGACGAGAGAAATAACGTAGACACACTCATTTGTTCTGTCTTTCTGCCTCTTTTCATGCAGAGTGCCACTCTTACAGACAGTGACTAATAGAAAAACAGGAGGTTCAGTCCTCGTCTACATAAAGCCAGAGTTTGACTTGACTGATGCAGTGTGCAGAGTGTCTGTGTGGTTCAGTATATATGATAAACTTTTTGTGTTGTCTTAAAAATCTTTTATTGACCATTTACTGCCTCCTTCACTTCTTCTGTCCCTGCAGGGGCGATGTAACATTGAGTCAGTTTTATTACTGTAATTCTGTCACTCTCCCTCAGAAACTTTTTTTTTTTTTTTGCCTAAAATGCAGTTGAAAGCTTTGTCTCCCTTCCAAAGCAATGATGAACCATCACTTTCCTTTGCTCTCACCTTTGGGTCTTGACTGTCCTCTGTGCCAACCGGGCTCACTTCCTCTGTCAGAGTCTGGTCACAGCTGTTATCTCTGGGCAGGAGGAGGAAGGTGTCACCCAGCAAACAATCCTCCGCTCTGGGCAGCAACTTCTTGTTAGCAAACGGATCTGGGTGGCAACACCAGTCGTCCACGATGGCGTTCCAGTTGCCGTTAGGGAGAGGAAGAACTCGTTTAAACACCCTGAAGAAGAAGAATTGAATCCAAAAAAAGACGAAAAGCAGTTACAGGCAAAGGTTGCGTTGATAGTCTGTGTTGACAGTGTATTAACTGGTTATTGCTGCAATAGGAGACAAGAGACAGAGGGTCAGGATTGAAACAGAGAAAAATCTGTAATAAAAAATAAATAATTAATTACCCCAGAGAAAGAGGAGGATAGTTCATTTAAAATGTCCAAATGTTTTTTTCAGTGGTTCCTTAAAATGCATCTTCGTACACCGGATGTAACAGATTTGTTCCAGTTTTTTCTTATGGTTAAAGTTTTTGCAGACAGTTACATTTTTAAACATGGCAATTAGTAGCAACATCATCACTTGTGAAGTTATGTGGTGACAACCTGATTCATTTAAGTCTGATTATAGTCCCTGTGAAACCTGAAGGAAATATCTGGATCTCTGGCTTATAAAATCTCCACTGTGATTTATCAGCCAGCGACTTTTGCTTCTTGGACCTGGGAGGTTGGTGTAAAGCGAGTTTATCAGAGGTTTTCACCAAAAGCAGTTTCCTGTTGCTGGAAATGCAGTGGATAAGATCAGCGTGGCTGAACCAAGAAGCAGAGGGTTGAAAGATGCTGATTAGAGCTGGCACGACCTCAATGCTGTGGAATCATCACTACAAGCTGTTTCTATTACATGTAGTCAACTGAGTCATTGTGATGGTGCCTTCATACTCTCTGTTTTATTAGGAACACTTAGCTAAAACCAACGCAGTCTAATGCAGTAGTCCTACAATAAATCCTCCTTCATGAAGGCCGTAATGCTCAGTTTGTGTTGGCGCAGCTGTATGATCTTTGTGAATGATGTTAACTGTACCGTTATTGAACTGAATTTCATTACAGAGAAGTGCCTGCCATCACTGATATAAATGTGGTAGACAAAATAATGGAAATGCCAATCCGTATAAGAAACTACAATCCAACAGCACCACAAACTGTGGCCTCTGAAATACACAGAAAGTGGAATCAACTCTGCTCTAAAACAGCTCCGACACAAACTGGACACTGTGACTGTCAAGAATGAACCCTTATCCTACAACTGTTGTATTAGACTGCATTCGTTTTAGCTAGGTGCTCCAAATAAACTGCAAACTGGGTGTATGTTTTGTGATAAAATACGTAGAGGAGGGCACATTGTGACGGCTGTAGTCACTTCAGATATTCTTACAAAGTCTTATGAGACGAAAAAATAATCTAACTTCTCACCTTGTTGTGGGCACATTTTACCTTCCCTGGACCCTTTTTACCCCCCCCCCCCCTCCCCCCAAAAAAAAAAAAAAAAAAGTTTTGGGCCACTTTTAGTGGGTTATTGCTGAGAAACATAGCTGGAAGACAAGGGTCTCGATAATGCCGCAATTGCAATTTTCAGCATTGCTGACCAGAGAACACTACAAGCTGAAGGCAATAATAGCACTGTCGAAATGAAGCACCTAACCACACGATTGTTTTTTAATGGGTAGCGCGGACCTTTACGTCACAGCGACTCTATAACTCTAACCCAGTCAGGCTGACAACTGTGAACTCCAGCTCCTGCTCCATCCATCAATTTTTTTTCTCCCTCAGACTCTCACTTCCACTGCTGGGTCACGCCATCAATAAACACTTGCTCTTCTTCCTGCAGAGTAGGGTGTAAATAAAAACCCATTTCCACAGATGCTGCACACCCCCCCTCTCGTCTGCTCCTCACCTGTCCTCGAGCATCCTGGTCATGCAGCCCTGGCAGTAGAAGCAATAAGTCTCTTTTGCCCGGAGTATCTCAATCACGCTGTCATAAGTGTCTGTGGAGAGCCAGAGGCAAACAAATAAATGAGGCAGATTTGGTGAAAAGGGTGATAACCTTGTAGTACAGAGCACAAAAATCAATGAAATACTGGGTGGTGATGTCGGCTTGGCCAAGGAGTGAGCAATCAATCTGATTTTGATTGGATTTGTCAGTGACTGTCCTTAGCTATAAACTCTTGTCTCACACCAGGAGTCACATAAAAAATGCCAGGAAATGCCAAAGGATGGAGTTTGGGGACATTATGCAATGACTCTGGGGTGCACTTCTGATTATATGAGATCAATTCAAAACTTAAAGGGAGTGTATTTGTGACTCAGATGATTGGTTGCTTATGGGCCGTTGAGCATCCTGAGAGCAAAATTTACACCCTCACGGTCTCAAATGACCAAGTGACTCAATCCAATTAATTCAGAATAGACAGCAAGAAGCCCTAAATAGCTACCAAAAGACTTTTGTTCTCGTCTTGGCACAGAGGAGTCTCGCAAAGCAGAAGGACGTCCCACGTGTCTGAACGGCTTTCTCTACTCATCACCTTCATCTGAGCTTTGCGCGACATTGATGCGCAGTCTGTAATGCAGCTCCTCTCCACAGGACGCTCCAGCAGGCGTAGGAATACAGGATCCCTGCTCCAAGGTGACTCCTGCAGGCAAAGTCAAGGTGAGTTCACCTCGTGGAGTCCTGATGTGGAGGGATGAATCGCCACCTGTCACAGTCACGTCAGCAGGATTTCTGGCTACATCTTTCCTGGAGAACAGACAAGAGCAGAAGGTTTACACACACACACGCGCAGGCTTAAAGTGATACACACATACAAGACAAATGGCCTGATTTTTATTGGGTGACACCAACATTATTTTACAACATCCTTCACATGAATGCCCCAACGTTAACAGCAGTAAAACTGCAACTGTAAGCCAATTAAATGAGTAGCCAAATAAGAAAAAGGTTAATGGCAAGGATCCATCACTTTATAGTCACTGTCAAGAAAAAAACACGCCTCCAGCTTTTTAAATGGTCTAACTGGATACTCTTCTTTCATATTACAGTTATTATAGTAGTAGAATTTTTACCATAGTAAACTGAAGCCTTGTCCACATCATCATATGATTTATGTTTCCTCATCCTGTCACTCTGGTCATTAGTGTTCTGTATAAAAAGTCAACTTGTTGAGGGCAAAGAGGGTGAAGATGCTGGTCACCTGTCTGTCTCAGATCAATTAATACATGAAGGTGGAGATAAGTTGCCATTAGTACTACTGACAGGCCTTAATCAATTCTGTGTTGAAATCCAATAACCAGAAAAAAAATCAACTTTCATTTCATTAATTTGTCACACAGACTCAGCTTCAGAGCTCAAGGTGACTCCTTCACTTTTCTCATCTTTTTTTTTTTTTTTGTAATAAACTATCTAATAATATTCAAGTAATCATATGAAGTAATGACTTAATATTTGGTATTTTATCTTGGAAAATTACCAAGGGTTCATCAGTGATCAAAGTATTTATTCTCTGTCTATTGACTTATTGATTAATATATTGATTCTTTCACCTCAAGATATGACTGTTCTACTAAAGTAGGTGGGTCATTTTAAGTTCCTATTATTTATAACTAAGTCAATTTCCCCCAAAAACCTGGCAACATGAAATCGTTGCTGTTCTACGGCATGTGTTTCATAGAACACGGTGATTAATGAGCCACTATCGTCTGCACAACAAAGTGTGTTATTTTCTATGTATAAGGGATCCTGAGTGGAGTCAGCATTACAAAAAAGATGACATCCCACTGCCTCCCGCAGAACTGAGCTTAATACAGCAAAGAACAATTATAATGTGACTACAAGGATAAGTGCTACCTCTACCTCCTGCTGGATGATGGTGCTTCAGCTGAAGGAAGCACTGAATAATGTCTGAATTCATTAAGAGCACTACCTGAGAGAAAGACTGTATGAACTGAAAACAAACTTGATGCATGCTGAGCAGCTCCTCTGGCTTCGGGGCTGTCTTTGAGTCCTCTGCAATCCTGGTGGTTTTTATTTAATTTACTTGGTGAAGAATGTTTAACCTTAGCCCAACCCGTCCTCATAAACTTTCAGCCCTACATTAGTTGTTGAAGATGTTATATGTGGTAAATTATATATATATAAAAAGGTTTCTCCACTGTCCAGTCGGATGCACAGCCAAACCCTCCACTGTGAATGTAGTGCACTGTGAGAGAGCAGAGGACCATGCTTCACTTCAGTGCATGACATGTCTCATTAACACCATCTACTGTTGCTGTAGTAAAACTGCATCACTTTCAGCAAACAGATTGTCCAAGGACCACTTCTTAAAAAAAACACACAACAACAAGAAAAAAACCCCGATATAACACCATAAATAAAGTTATTTTACAGGTAACATTAGCATTTAAAATATATTTTCAAATACAGTTTAACAATGGGCTGTGTGAAGGCAGTAGACACTCGATGGACTCCATGAGTTTCTGGTGATTATGTGACGCTTTATTTTTTAATTTTTGATGGATTTATTCCCATCCTGAAATAGCAAGACATCAACATCAACACACCCCCAAGAAAGTTTAAGTGTTAGCAACACACTGTCACTAAAGAATCAAAATAAAAGTACTTGAGAATTGCCACTGTCAAGTGTTACATCATTGTCTCACAGAGCCATGATACGGTTGTATATGTAGTATGTAGCAACAGCAGGCTTATGCTGTTGGATAAATCATGTGTTATAATTTGAGCTCATATTTTGTGTGTCAACAAATGTTAATCTGAAAAGCGAGTATGGTGGTTAAATAAATATAGTTAAGTAAAAAACAAAAACAAACAAACAAAAAAACAGTCCTTTTGGTGTATTTAATCTAGATTTCCAAAGTGGATTATTGCCATTAGTGTTGTTTGTTTTCACTTGAGAGACCCGAGGGGCAGACAGTGTGGAATAATGAGGCTTTAGACTACAGAGTGTCCTACAAAAATGAAATGCCATGATTAACAAAGTTTTAATTAAAAAAACAATTATCTAACGTTATAGTTTTGAACAAGTCACTGAAACAACAGAAACAACAGAAACATATGGTCAGGCTCTCTGAAGCATCACTTCAGTTATACTGGGCTAAGTTAGCTAAAGTTAGCTAATGCTATTAGCATTGACACGATACAGTGTTAATCTGCCAATACATACAACTATGCAACCTAACTTTTACTGTTTAAGTAGCTGTTTATTAAAATGATTACCCGACAATGAGGAGTCCCCTCTGGAGCTTTTTCCTCAGCTCTAAGAAGACTCCAACTCCAGCTGCTTTGGTTGGTTTCTCCATGTCTGCCATTCATGTAGCGCAATAAATCGGGGAAGATCAATCAGAAATCGGCCACTGAACAAAACTCGGTTTGGCTGAGTAAGTGTGGATAGTCACGTTCATCTAAAGCAAAACACACGAAAAATGATATTAGTCCGATTTAGCTTGTTCACTCCAGGGGTTGGTTCTAGTCTGCAGCGTGACAATGCCACCGGTGTCAAGTACAGCCAACAGTCTATGAGTACAGCACAGTAAGGGAAGAACATCCGGTCAGGCATTTCAAAATAAAAAAGTATTTCTTCTCATGCATGATGTAAATTGGGAATGGGAACTATTTAAAAATACCAAAACACACTGGGATTTTGTAAACTTGAGTCTTGTGAGTACAGTGGAGCTCACTCACAAGACTATTGCCTGGTTTGTCTGGTTCTTAATGCAGTCTTTCTGTACTGGAGAGAACACTAAAACAAAATCAATAATACGATACTTACATCAAATTTGTTATGATTACTTATTATTTATTTCAACAAAAAGTATTACAATGTGCATCTACGTCGATTTAATGAACAAAACATATATATATATATACAAAATAAATAAAGGATGAAATTGCCTAAGTAGACCATGTGGGCAATTATTCACCTTTTATTGTGAAGGATGAGTGCACAGCTTCCGGGATATTTCGACGTGACAGTAGGTGACTTCACTGCGTTGAGAGGCGGAAGACGTCCATGCGGAAGACCAGTTGGACGCGCTATGGTTGGACGTACAGTTAATCTGCAGTGCAGTCTGGGAGCTGTCAATCGACTCGCTTTGTATCTCTGTCACTACAAGCTACCGATGCGCTCATCACTGTATTATTTACACACGGCGGGGCGGCACTTTGAGAAACAAGAATATGTAGAATACAATCACCTATCGTCTACTTCCACATCCTTCTTGTCAGGGGACGTGACTGTTACAAGAGGGTGACATCAGAGCCAGGCCCTGCATCTCTATCATTTTAACAACCTGCTACCAACGTTAGCAAGCTCGCTAGTCACATAATTGACTTTGTCAGCCGTTTTACTCGTCCAGCCGGACACATGAATGAATGACAGCTGCTGGCCTGTGTCCTATAACGGTAAGCTTTTCTACCAGCTTGGGTGTGTAACGTTATAAAGCGTCTTGTACGTTAACGGTAGCTGATATTATTCACCTCACCTAGCTAGGGGCAAGAGAGCAGTTAGCTACAGCGGCACTGAAACAGTTAGCTCTCTCCCACTCACTCACTGCAGCGGCACTAACGCGTATATCAATAACTCGCGAATATCCCTCAGTCAAAGCTGCTTTTATATCCTTTTCTTTGTCATATGTGACACTAGTTTTCACTGCAGTGTAATCAAATGTACGTAACGGCTGCTGTACTGTACGTACGACAGGTAGGTGTGTGTGTGTGTGTACCTGCTCCACCATGACGATGTTGTGGACACTAGCAACTTGACTGAAGTCTGTTTACAAGCTAGCCCCTTACAAACAACCTTTCATTGCTGTGAATTTTTAACTACACCACCGCCTTAGTCGAAGTGTAACTGTACTACTGTAGAAAAACAAGTCAAACTCCATCCAGCTCTGTCTACCCTTGACACGCGACAGCAGGGAAATCACAGGTGTGGGTAATAACTTTGATTAGAAATTGTTGACTGTGATCTCATGAGCTGCTGCTGCTGAGCCAATACAATAGTCATGTTGTTAGCTGCACTCTTCCTGCTCGTACAAGTCAAAATGTCCACCATGAACACCCGCTGAAACAACAGAAATGTCCCTTGCCTTGTCCTAGATGTCTATACATTAGATACACACTGTGTTAAGACCACATAATATTGGTTCAATACTCCTTTCAGTGACCACATTTGAGCCTTAAAAAGCATCGACATCACACAAACGTGTTTCAAAACTATATTGGCTATATATTATATTATATTGGTTGACCTTATTGGAGAGGATGTAATGTCAATGTAATGTAATGTCAACCAGAAGATTTAAGTATGGCTATTAAAGCTAGGCAGAAAAAAGCCCAGCCTAATTATATCTAAAATATATGTTTGAAGATATGTTCATATGTTTTTAAAGGCTTTTTTGTTCTGTTGACACATTTTTGCCCGATTTTTCTCTTGGGTATTACAAACAACCTATAAAGAGTACTGATCATGGCATAATTAGCATGAATACTTATT
>OMNW01029658.1:31659-44368 GCA_900303245.1 Selene dorsalis | reverse complement strand
GAACTTAATCACTGTGGCAGTGATTTTGTACTAATTAAAAAACAAATGTGTTGTTTTGATATGAAAAATCTTTTAAATAACTTTTTAATTACTCATTTATTTGTGAATTGAAATGATGGATGGATGGATGGATGGATGGATGGATGGATGGCCTATTGGGTGTTTTGCATTCTTGCTGTAAGAGGCTAATCAGACTAATCAGAGTCCTGTCCAAAGGTTAAGAATTCTCTGTTCAGTGTGTTAGATAACAATGTATGTAATGTGTGTGACAAATTTTGCTTCAGATGGTCAAAGAGAGGAGGTTTTTGGAGGAGATTCTCTTTACATAGATACAAAGATGATGTTTTAGTCACTTGTGGTTTGGTTTGACTTTGTCTTGCAAATCTGATGTAGAAAATTGCTTTGTTTGGTAAAAGTGGGTATTATTCTACACACTGATTTTAGATTTGTGTAACAGCTGCAGGCATCTGAAAAGTAAATAAATACTGTCACACTGAATTTGTATTGATTATTGCAAATCACCAAAACTGGAAAATCCCAGCAGGACTGCTTAATACTCCGTGTTTACATACTCACACACTTCATTGTTCCTACTAAAACCGCACATAATAAACTGGTTGTAACACATCACCATTGTGTTATATCTGACTCTGAGTATACTTAGAGTAATACATTTACATAAGTACTGTCAGCCACTTTTCTGGAACGTTATACTCTCAGGAGGATCATATAGCAGGTCCATATTCAAAGCCTTTACTCAGAAACTGAGCCTTAAAAAACAAGGACTTGTGTAATTTTGTGATGTCACAACAAATCAGTCACCACTCCCAAGTACCAAGCCCCGCCCACCTGGACTTATTGTCCAACCTTGCAGGAATTGGTTTCGCTGTGTGGACATGGGAAATCTGCCATATTTTTATTTGATCACTCAAAAAACCAATGAGTGAGGCAATCAGAAGAGAGGCCAGGAGCCTTCTCTCCTCTGATTGGCTCACTGACCTGTTGTAACTAGAGCTCCAGAATGAAGCCTGACTGAGAGAGCAGATGTAAAACCACATTTAGATCATTTTTAGTTCCTAAAATCACATCACAAATACATCTTCTCATGGATCAACATTTTTTAAATTCTGCCTGAGAAACTAAAGAGACTAACATACTAATAGGACAGGTGTCACCTTTCTGCCTGTCCCTCCTGTCTAATCAGCTGAACACACAAACCTCCCAGATGACACACTGTCAGACTGTGTCATTTATGAAAGTCCTTTGTTCTTCATCGTACCTCTTTCTTTGTCTTTATCTGTACCTATCAGTGAGGGCAGCTTGTTTTGGGAGTAGTGGAGATGGAGGCTACGCTTCAGTGTTGACAGGAGACAAGGGGGAAAGTTATAGGGAGCAGAAAAGATGATGAGCACAGAGAGGAAATAAAGATGGGCAGCAGAAGGGAGGGATTAAATTGGGTGCTAACTCAGGTTAATGCTATAGGCCTCCACCACTAAATCAAGCCAGAGGAGAGAGAAGGAGGAGATCCGAAGGAGAGAATAAAACAGAGGACGTTGGAGGACAGGAGAGGAGGGGAGAGCAGAGAAAAGTGCTGATTTCACACAGACTCAGTGAATTCAGGCCATATTGATGTTATAAATTATACGTTTATTCGAGTGTGGGCTCTACTGGAATAGATTGGCTTATCTCTCTCTCACACACTCACGCACACTCATATATGAAGCTCCAGACAGGTGACATACAAAAATAAGACATACTCCACCTCAGGTTGTCCATCATCCCACCTGACCACACCTCCACTCCACAGATTTGTGATGACCTTTTCAGATTACGCTCCAGACCTTTTCTCCGTGACGTTCAGAGCCAGCTCCGTGTTCTGTCAGCCCGCACTCAGACACTGTTTACACCAGCAGAGAAGAGCAGGCGAGAGGTGATCATGAAAGGAAGGGTGGAGTTATGGCCTTGTTTTCTTCCTCTGACCAGTCTAGTCGCAGGAAATATGGTCACAGTCTCTCCTTCCTGAGTTACAGCATTGAATAATGGCCAGAGGCATTTTTGCAGGACATTATGGTGTTACAATTAAGATGACCTTTGACCATTTGGACTTGAAATGTCATGACTTCATTTTTGTCTCATTAGGCCTCCAGGCTTCATGCCCTTGGGTTGTGGCTATTGAAGGCGATAGAGAACGTTAATTCAGTTGTTGATCCATAATGTAGCGGCCTACCTTCAAAATCTGTTCCAGACTCTCTCACCAAACTTCTCTCCACCTCCTTGTAAAAGACTCCATGCAGCCATGCACGGCCTTCACTTTTGATAGACTCATTAATTGTGATGTGTAACCAATCAGACGCTGGAAATCCAGCACCCTGCCGGAGAACTTTAAACCCTGTGTAACGCCTTGGTGGAGTTTCTCTTTCTTTCCCTTTTGTGCAAACACTCTCTTGGACACAAGAGGGAATTGATTAGATTATGGGGGTCAAAGGTCAAGGTCAGTGTGACCTCAAAAAAGGTCATCACTCAAAATCTTACGCAGCACAAATAGACTTAATTTATCAGATGAAATTAAGTGAGTGGCAGAGACAACCACAAGGTGGCAATTCTAGTCAATATTTCAGTTAAACTTTATCATAAGTAGTGTATGAGTTTGTTCCTGTGGAAAATACATGTTTTGTGAGGTCACACTGACCTTGAACTTCTTACTAAAACTAAAAAATGCCCAAGAGATGGGACAAAAAGGAAAGCTGAGGATCAGGAGAGGAGACAGGAGTAAAGAAGAAATGAGAGGAGAGGAGAAAAGGAAACAAGGAGACAACATACATGATAATGAGAAGGAGAGGAGGAAGCAAGGAGGGAAAGAGAAGAAGATGACTGAATGAAAATGATGAAGAGAAGGCAGCAGAGAGGATTTCATGAGAAAAAAACAAGGCAGAGAAATGAGGAGGATGAGCAGGAAGAGGAAGGATTTTAACACCCTCTCTACATATTCCATCCTTGGCACTGTTAACTGCACATTTTCTCTCTCCCTTTCCATCTCCCCCATAATCAGTATTCCTCCCACAATGCTCTCTGTTGTTCTCTCCATTCACTTTTCACATGACTCCCAGTCACGCAGGGTCCACAGACAGATGACAGACAGCTGGGGAGACGGTGAAACTGAGCAAAAAAAAAAACAATGAAAGATGTGGAGATTTAACTTTTAAAAGACAGAGCGATGTGGAGGAGGCTGGGGGGGAAAAATTGATGGTGTCAGCCAGAAAAGCTGGAATTAGCTAAATTTAAGCATTAAAATGAGACGGTGCTTTAAACTGAATTCTTAAGCTTTTCACTGTGTTATCTGGTTTATTTTCACTGACAGTCTGGGCACAGTTGGAACATTTAAGGAGATGAAATAAGGCAAATGCAAATGAACTGTGTGCAGCAATTTCACCCAGAGATATGACTGGAGCTGGCACATTTGTGTGTGTGTGTGTGTGTGTGTGTGTGTGTGTGCGCACATTCGGCCCGTCCACTTGAGTCTGAGTCACGCACATTCATTAATACAGTTTAGGACACAGCTTCTCAAAGTCCAGGCCACACAGCGAGTCACTCTTGACCCAGCCCAGACTTCACTTTATGAATATGACTTGAAAAATAT
Organism: Selene dorsalis; assembly: GCA_900303245.1. Classification (NCBI taxonomy): domain Eukaryota; kingdom Metazoa; phylum Chordata; class Actinopteri; order Carangiformes; family Carangidae; genus Selene; species Selene dorsalis. The sequence continues at coordinate 40,731 of OMNW01029658.1, read as the reverse complement.
TTTGTATTGATGAATAAATTGTTAGTGGTGTTGTTAGTTTTAATTTCACAGAGTGTCAGAACATCTCTAGGGGTCTCTAGGGGTCCCTCAATCTAATCATTTGGTGACATTGCACGGCAGTGTGGGATCATGGAAGATGTTGTGTTCTGGAACATGTGTATGACTATGGTCAGACTCATATATTTGTGGATTATTATATTCATATTAAACTTTTTTTTGTCTGCAAAAAACACATTTGTTATTACAGTAAATCCAAATTCCACACAGCAGTGTCATTAATACTGAGGCTGATGTGGCTCCACAATGTTTGAATAATCTATCTTACGTTTGCAGGAGGAGAGGCAGGATCACTCTGAGTGACTGTGGTTACTGCATGTTTTACCTTGGACAGCTTTGTGCTGAGGCTCAGGACACAATGAACAGAGTGTGTGGAAAGCAGACCGTGTGTGTTATCAGTTCCTTCCCTCTCTCATCTGGTCAGACAGAATTTTCTTTCCTGCCAGAAAATAGCAGGAGACGTGTGTCAGAACAAGGCAGACGGTATATACACAGCTACAGCTACAGTGATACACAACAACATAACTACCCATATAACTACTGTGTGAAGCCCACCCACCGTGTGTTCACTGTGAGCTATAATTTAAACTGAAGACAGCAGTCCTGTTCTCCTCCACTCTCCTCTGTTGCTCCTGTATTGTAGTGTTTATCTTATATCCTATATTTTTTATCAACATAATCTGTAATACAAATTGTTGTTATTTTTGATGATGATGATGTTGTTGCCAAACTTTGCAGCTCTCTGTTTTAGCATCTTTTCACTGTTGTTTACAGGTAAACTACAATCTAATTATCCTCATATATTTAGCACCAGCAGACAGCTGTTTCCAAGGAAACACCCATATGGTCAATGATGTGTTTAATTATCTTTTACTGCTGCTGCCAGTTGGTAATTTACTAATTCAAATATACATTATTATAGAGATTCTGTGTGCACTGAAATATCTGAGAAAAAATAAAGACTCTTATTGTTTGGTATGAAACTGGCTGTTTTTTTTTTATTATTTTGTTGTGTTTTCATTCACAAGTTTGAAATATGAGAACACCCTGTGGAGGAAGGAGCACACAAAAGATACAAAAGAGGTCTATAAGTGAAGGAAACCCCAAGGTGATGACTTGTTAAAGAAAAAGAGTCAGGAAAACTAAAAGAGAAAAAAAAAACAGGAATGGTAGCAGAGAGAAATAAACAATTTGCTCTGTAATGGCTGGCCCCAGGGTTTGAGTTTAGAGATAGAAAGTCATTCAGTGATGGTGTGGGATTCAATTTACCAGCTTGGTGATTTAGAAAGCCTGCAAAGTGGTGGGTCCAGGCTACAGTACAGTATGTATATGTATGTCTCTGTCTGTGATGATCAGCAACTTTACAAACAGACTGGTCTAAAGATTTTCCTGTGGAAGCAGGAAATGAAATGCATACAGCACTGTGAGTCCAAGATGAATTTCCCCATGAGGGCAACAGAGTGTATGGTGTCATGTCGTGTCGCATCATATCATATCCTTTGTTCATATAAGTCAGAATGATGAGATAACAATAACCTTTAAGGCCTGCTTCATCTAAGGTTCTCTGTTCATCAAATGGAAAAATATGTTTTTTCTTACATTTTTTTAACATACTTGAGAACTTTCTTGGTGTTTTTGTATGTCTTACGTTGCAGTTCATTTTCTGAGGAGGACAGTTATGTGAAGTTTGTTTTCAGTTAGTTTTAAACTTGAAACTGAGGAAAAGAGTGAAATAAACCTTGCTAATTTGAAAATTAGAAGGGTTGCCCCTGACCAAATATTTTCCTGGTAAACTTGCCACGAGTTCAAGCCATGATGCAACTACTTATCGCATATTTTTGAGATTCATTTTATTATTGAAATATATATTTTTGGCTGCACCAAGCAGTGGAGAGCAGGTCTGAGCTGGAGGCCTTGCTAAGAGGCTAACATTGGGCTATGCAGCAAATATCCCCCATAAAGTATCTGTGAATGTTCTCATTCATCCACGTCACTGTTATCTCTTCAACAAATTGAATCGAAGGCAACTGGACTGGTATTTGTCTAGGAAGACGTTTCGCCTCTTATCCAAGGGGCTTCATCAGTTTGCAACGCATCAGTGTAAAGATACTGATGCATCCATAAAGCTACTGCATTTCAAAAAGCATCATTGGTATGATATGGTTTTTCACTTCTGACCTCCTAAGTGGATGTGGTCATGATCACTTGGTCAAGATACAGCATACACAACACTAGATATAGTTTGAATTTGTGCCTGATTTTGAAAAGCTTAATATCTGATTACCCTAGTACAAGACTATATCAGTCTAATAATCTTCTGTGCTCAGAAAAAAATGTTGAACAATAATAACATTAGCATTACAACAATATTATTATGCAAAGTGTAGTTTTGTTTCAGTAAAAATTTTACATTCATGGTTTCAGGTGTCCTTGAAAATTACACCTGCAACATTTCAATGAAACAAGACCAAAGAGAGATGTTGTGAGGGTTGTTGCTGAGACAGAAGCAGGTCACAGATAAAATAAATTTTTCCTGATCTGTGGCTTTGAAAATAAAACTATGGCGCAAAAGCATCTGTTATAATTTGCCATCCCGTTCACTTCTCCCATTAAATGAACACACTCACACCTGAAACGTACGCGACACAGATACAGTGCAATAATAATGAACCGTCTGGCTTCTCTACTGTCTCTGCTAACAGTGTGCAGTCGTCCTTCAGCCTCTTTAAATCATCCCATTGATAACAGTGGCAGTGTGGCCTCTGAGAGTGGCTGTGCTCTGCTACGTGTTTCCAAATAGTGACACATGTTAGGGAAAAGTCGCTGCGATTCATTAACTGTCACCATGTCCTGTGGAGCTTTTCCCACACCGACTGACCAATTAAAACCTAGAGAGACACAAATTATGGAAAAGGTGTATTTGAACTATCAGCGTCTATATGAGTAAAATTTGCAACAAATTCTTAACTGCTATCAGTTCACCAAGGTTGAACCATTGGGTCCATGGTGTAACTTTCAAAGAGTGATTGTATCAGCTGGTACAGATATTTTTGATATGATGATGGTAACTGAAGGTTATGACAATCAATTGTAATCAATGGCAAGATTTTGCTACAAATATCCTGTCAGTTGTCACTTGTATGTGTTAGCCCTCGTGAATCCCGAGCACTTTTCTATGTGTTGTTTAGATGTGGTGAGTAAAGCTCTGTCAGTGATTGGTAATATATATTTTTGAGTACATGACAAGTCATTCATTGAGTATGATAAGCTTGTTATAGATCAGTGTGCAGACTGCTGTCATGTGGGAATGCTGGGAATACTGAGATGAGACTTTACTCTGGTAAAGGGCATCTTGATGGATTAGCACACTGATTATTATTCATTCATGCATTGTCAATTACCTCAAGTGCTTAGCGACAGACACACACACACACATGCTCACAGACGATGTGGTGTTTATATTCAAGGAGATAGGAGCATACAGATACTCTCACATTCACACAACATTCAGTCGTTTTCACATTTCAAATAGAGAACTGCTGTAAATCTCAAGTAATCTAACATCCATCATCTGGGGTCCAATCAGTGAATGTTTGAGCAATTTCAAAAGTGAGCAACTGAGCAACTGGATCAAATAACCCTCGGTAAAACAGACAGTTGTGATGTAAATTGTTGGATAAGTTTCTAAAAAGACTGAGAGGTTGAAGCCCACAAGAACCACAATGTTCATCAGAGAACAGGCTATAGAATCACCATGTTCAAGTCGGTTCTTCTTGGAACCAGGAATAAGGAGGTTGTTTGAGGTTAAAACATGGTTGGCTATAAATATCCACAGCAAAGCAGCAAGCATTAATTATTTCACATATGTAGTTCTATACTTCAGCTGACCTAAGACATAGACCCTCTTTGGAGCAGGAAGATATTCATTTAACTTTTATCCATGAGGTGTTTCCAACACATGGGAACGAGCTCATGTTCAGGGCTCGCTCTGGAAACCATAAATAAGCCGTCTTTAGCTCAGACACAAAAAAGAAAAGGAAGAAGAAACGATTGTGGAGCTCTTCCTGGGAACTTGAGGTACGTTAATGATGTACACACCTCAAAACCATTGACTTACATTGACACATTGTTTACACACAGACACACATGCTGTCATCCTATTGGTTAACATCAAGGTTCACGTCACAGGAGATTCAAACTAAGCAGGGAAATGCAAAAAATTCTAACATGATAGACTTTTTGTTGGGTGTCATGGAGCGTCCTAGATGCAAAATCGCTGTTCTTCAGTTATGTTAGACTACATGTCCATTCATCGCCCTTTCGAAATTTATCGGCCACATCAAAGTCACGCAAAAACCGCCCTGAATTTGTGTGGTCTAAACCATACCATAACATAACATTCATTCATTAGCCTGTAACAGATGGAAGTGGCCATGAAACTCCAGGCTATAGTACGTCAGAATTTCCAAAGCTCACAACTCTTTGCCTTTTCCTGGATCTGCTCTCTGCTCATCTGCTTTGTGAGGAGACTATTTGCTTGTGAAGAGTGAATCCGCTGGAGGACAGTGAGCCCGGATTTGGAGGACTGACTCATCACAGCGATCACAGTGGGACTCCGCTCAGTGTTGTCCTGATGATTCCATGCAGAAATTAATTATCAGCAGTGCATTGTCCCATCCAAACAGTTCAAACCAAGGGCAGGTTGTTTGGGTTTCATATGCAAGTGCTGTTTAAAATTCACCCTGAGCGTTTCACACCCTCTACCTCCACCTCTGCCTCTGAGCAGCTTGGTGTTACGGCTTTATGACATCCGACGTGGAGCATTACAAGCCTTTTGTGTCCCCAGCTGTATTCATCCAACCAAACAAGACAGGAGTACAGAGGGGTATATCTGTTCTCTAAGCATGCGTCTTCATTCATGGCCACGGAGCGCACACAGGGATAAAAAGACGCAGTCTCGGGCCCTTCTGTGAAAATGGAGGGAAAACTAAAAGTCTCTCAGAAACTAGCTGAGAAACTGGAGGCCATTTTTCACAATGTATCGACTGCTCGAGCTTTGTTCGCTGGTTTAGAGACATTTATTAGACAAGTGCAGGCAGAAAGCACGGCTGACACCACCGCACACTGTGAATACAAAAGAAGCTTTTCTTAAAGGAATTTAAAGGAACAGTCTGACATTTTGAAAAATATGTTTGTAATACAATCAGTGGTGACATTAAAACAGCACCAGCCCAGGAGAGAAACACTTTTGTATTATCACTACTGATAATATCAACACAGAGAAGCAGCAAATCGGAAAAGAAAATAAGAAACAAAGTGTTGAAATCTTTTAATTTTACTTGAACATACACAAAATGAAAATAATGCAAAGAGCACCACACTGACAAAGGACACCACAAATGCCCATCACCATTCCAACAGCTACTTATGCTGCGTTCACATGGAGTCCAGCAGATGGCACGGGACGACGAAAACAAACAAACGGTCCGACAGAACCGCACAACAGCAGAACGATACACACGTGACAATATGTATAGCGATGGCGTATTGTTTACAACAAATTATTGTGTATTACTTAATGTTATTATCATAGCTATACGTAAATTGATATAAAAGTCTGATTTCTTTTGATATTGCATTGCAAACTGAAACTTAAAGTTACATTCCCCCCAAAACGTCACATCTGGTTGTGAATACTATGGTGGTGGACGGTAAAAGTTTACATATATTTAAACTTCAGAAGGCATTACCGTTGCTGTCAACAGTAATCTTTGCCGACCTCCCCCGAGTTTTACCGTCATTCTCTCATCCACTAAAATCGTCATTTTGCCGGACTCCATGTGAACGCAGCATTAAAATGTAAACCAGAGATATTCCAATGCAAACCCAGCCCCATCCTTCCTCCATCAACTCCAGCTACAGTGACACAGGCGTGGTGGGGGCCTTGGTTGTCGGAGGGGCCCTGAGCACAGACAAACTCAACTTAACAAGTGGATGATAATTCTCAGTGAGAAACCTCCCTGAAGGAGCCCCACATAGAATATAAAGAATAGGGATTAGCAATTGGTTGTCAGGTCCATTCACAGCTCATTTATGTCTGTGTCTGGCTGATGATTGGTCGACTGAATGTGCTGCTACCTGCTCATTGAGCACTGTCAGTCCAGAAACACATCAGAGCTCCTGCACTGTGGAGGAGGCCTGTTCAAATCGTCTCTACATAGGTCACCAACTGCTCTGATGACAAAATCAAACAAGTTAAACAGGTTTTAAAAGCCAAATGGGTTATTTATTCCATATAAATTTTGTTATTTCTGTTTCTATATCTGTATTTTTAAAATTTTTAAATACATTATCAACATTTTCTTGCCTATAGGCCTTCACTAGAGCCTAGAATAACTAGAAATTATTTTGAAAGCTGCTTATTTTGTTTTAAAAGAAAAAGTGTTTCTTGAATTTTTACTATACTATACCATAAATAAAAGCTGAAAATGTAGCTTCTTGAAGCTGATCACATTTTGCCCATCCTGCTTTTCTCCACATTCATCAGGACCATAATTACTCTTATCGTGCTAGAATCCCAGAGGTTGTTGACCCCTGACCTTCCCTCTGAACCGTGACTTTAGGACACATGGATTTAAAGGAAGTAGTTAATAAGGGCACGGGGGAGGTTAATATGTTAGTGCACTTGACCTGAGGTGCTATTCAAGGACAAAGCCTGGTTAGATGAGATGTCAGATCTGAGGGAGGGGGGAGGAGAGAAAGGTGGATGGAGCAGAGGCAGGAAATCAGCAGGGAAATAGCTTTGGAATCACGGTGACCTGAAAAACGCCTGAACGTGATTATACCTTTTAAATAATAGCGAGGAGAATCCACAGGAGGCATTGCACTTTCTGAATGTTATATGAATAATTTAACTTTTTTTTGCCCCAAATAATAATTTTCAGAATAAGAATCAGCCATTTGTTTCAACTAATTTGCTGCCACTTGTTACAGGTCTTGTATATTATGTTTTGTATTATGTTTGTCTACCCTGCTGTTGGTGTTTGTTTCCTCCCAGGTTCCCTGAAATGCTGACGTCACCTGTGGACACCTGACCCCAGGCTTAAAAGGGCAAACCACACCTCCTTCTCTCTCTCTCTCTCTCTCTCTCTCTCCCACTCCTGCCAGCTGCCTGCTGCTCCAGCAGTCCCGGCTTTTCATCTTTTGTTTTGTTTTCCTATTGTTTTTCGCTCCAATACACGTTCTTATAGTCAGTTTCGGACTCCCTGTACTCATTGTGCTGCCTCCCAAGAGCCTGGGTTGTAACACACTGCACATACATGTGACCATGAGAAGCCAGCAGGCCATCTCAGTGTGTCTGTTTTAACAATGTGACTCCTGCTTCCTGCTCACTCTCTGCTCTGATGCAGATGTCTCTGATGTTTCTACCTGTTGGCCAGCTGTTGTACACATCTGTCAGAATTCAACTTTGACACTTTTCAAGTGTGATGCGAGATGCCTAATACACCTGATACTCGGACTGTCACTGTGAACCGTCTCCTTCTCTATTGAGCTCTCAGTCAGCAAAGCTACAGTGGTTCTCTTTCTCACAGCATCTCTAATGAACATTGTCATGATGACAGTAGTTTTGGCAACAGCAGCTGCGAGTACTGAATCACTAGAATCAGTTCATTAAAAAGATTTGTTCAAAAAATCCGTTCACCGAATCATTCAGTGCTTGGCAGGAGCACTCATTGCATGGCACATAGTCTGACTCCCAGCCAATCATGATTCAGTTCATGACTCAGCCCTGAGGCTCACGTTCACCGTGTGGTATGTTCACTGAACGTTCGTGGGAACAGACATTCGTAATCAACAAAATGGCACGTTTTTGAACAGCACAACACTACTTTCAGTATGTTCAGTAAACGACATGTTTGAGAACGTATGGTGTAGATAACAATAACCCATCTACAAAGCAGATGCTCAGATGCTTTTTAATTAGAAGCCATACGCTATATTTTTCCAACTTACAAGATTCTACAATCTTAACTTTTTTATATATAATACATATAATAATATAAATACATATAATAATACACATCATAAATGGGATCAAAAGCTTTGAAAGAAGACTTGAAGCCTACAGAGGTCTCCGTTCTCTGTATAGAGCTTTAATAAAGGCTGAATGAACAAACGCAAAAAAAAGAGAAGGTTCCAGTAATTTGAGTGCACCTTTTTCAATTATTCACCACCACTTAACAGATTAACTTTTACCTGGCAACTTCTGAAACCTCACACCATCGTGGGGCGTCGAGGAAACATCAAATATTGAGACGGAGGAAAGTGAGTGATAAATATTGCAGGTGCTGGAGGAATCTGTGCAAAGGCACGAGGCCGGGAAACATGCAGGCAGATTCACCTGAGAGAGAGAGAGAGAGAGAGAGAGAGAGAGAGAGAGAGAGAGGGGAAGTGATTCACATGGTGACATCTCCCTTTAAGCATTCATGACATGTTGTACCAAGTGGTTATTAATGGACAGTGTTTCTTAAAGAGGACATAAATATGTCCTCCTTGAGAAACACTGTCTATTAATGAGATTGTGATGATGGCGGTTTAATAAATCATTCACATCATTTTCTTCTACATTTTCTTCTGGGTGTCTACTTAACTGGTGCAAATACAAGAGTTAAAGTTGTTAACAATTACATTATATCTCCTTCTTCTTTTGGTTACTGCATGTGGTGCTTCTAAGCCCTAAACTGGGCAGAGATGTTGTCATCTAGTTGGATATGCAGCTATAAGGAAACTCACTGGTAACTGGGAGAACTAGGAAACAGTGTGATATGTCTTCATTTACAGGCTGTGAAAGCCACAGAAACAAGTCTAACAACTCTCAGCTGTTGATAATTTAAAGAGGACCTATTATACTCATTTTCAGGCCCTTGTATTTGACTCTGGACTCCTCTAGAGCAGCTACACATGATTGCCTGCACAGAAAGCTTTGTAGATCTCTGGGACGCTGTGCCTCTCACT
>OMNW01029658.1:6156-29123 GCA_900303245.1 Selene dorsalis | reverse complement strand
CATCACTTTATTAATGTACAATGCTTTATTGATGCCTGGAGGGAAATTCAGCCGAATCCCCCCTCTCTCTTTCTCACACACACACACACACACACACATTTTGGAATGGTGGATTCTCTCACAGCAAGTACACACAGTTGTTAAATAACATGATTGAAAATCCATGTGTTTCTTTGTTACACACACACACACACAAACACACACACACAGCATTAACACAGTTTTGGAAATGAGAAATACTGGGTTTCCCCTCACAGCACACACATACACACAGGCTGTACTTTACTGTGAGTCTTTACGTGATCACACTTCTGTGTGCCTCTTACTCTGTTACACACACACATACACACATTGGTACACACACACACACACACACACACACACACACACCATTCATCACCATTTGTCACAACCGTGAGTCATCCAGCCCCATAGAAAAAAAAATAGAAATATCTGGGCCATTCTGTGTGATAAGCGCTGACACTTCATTTGAGATAGCCATTAAAGATGAATGCTCCGTGTACGCACACACACACACACACGCACACATACGTACAAGCAAATTGCCTAGTGCCCATTAACCTTCAGTGACATACATTCAAGTGCAGCATCCAGAACCCTCACGTTTTCCACATTTTGTGATGCTGCAGGCTCAAGTCAACATTGTTTAATACTGATTTTCCTTCATCTGTATAACTGCACAGCAAAACTAAAATAAGAGTCAGGTTTCTCACTGTTAATACTTACAACCTTCCTTACAACCCTTTTTTTTATTCCAATCAGCTGTGCTGCATGGTTCATGTTCAGTAGCTGTCTCCACCTGCTCACTCTGCCATGAAGCCCAGATCAGTGATGGTTGTATTTCTGGAAGTTGCTCCACACAGGATGTCTGCAGCTCAGCCAGAGTGACCACCTGGTTCTTGGCCATCTCTCTTCCTCTGCATGCTCCTTACAGCCGGGAGCCCACTTCACTCCATTTAATAACGATGAAAGCAACTGTTCTCTGGAGAACCTTCAGTTCACAGAAATGTTTTTGAAGCCATTGACAACACTGAGCCCTGACAGTCCAGTCTCAGATCTCTGCAGCGAGCTCCTTCCCCCTAATGGTTTTATTCTGATGCTCCTCATCAGCTGTGACACGTTACACGGAGCAGCTGTGTGTGACCAATGAAGTTGTAGAAAAACATCTCAAAGATGATCAAAAAGACAGGAGGAACCTGACCAAAAAAGGCAAATGTCATATAGTGAAGGTTGTGAATACACATGTCAATGTGATAATACAGTTTTCATTCCACTCACACATATTCACTCACTGGGATAAAAAGACTTGAAATGATTTTAGCACGAGGCTGCAAAAAGTGAAGGTGTCTGAACACCTTCTGAATGCATTATGTGTGTGTGTGTGTGTGTGTGTGTCTGGGAATTCATTGCACCAAGTAAACATAGACACACACATATACACAAATTGCCAGAAGCCTGTGACGCAGCATAATATACTGCTGCTAATGCACAATTAATTGCAAAAGTCACCTCTGTTTGCTGCTTAAATAAGATGCCAATGAGTTTGATTTAGCCTTTACACACACACACACACACACACACACACACACACACACAGGCTCTTGTACTTGTATTTTCATTGTGAGGACATTTGTTAACATATTGCATTCACTGGTCTCTGAACCTTAACTTAACAGTATAACCAAGTGTTAGCCCTCACAGTGTTACTGAAGGGTGAAGGAAGAGAAAAAGAGGAGCGATCCAAATGTCTTAATTTAGCAAAACTTTCTTCCTCGGTAGGGAAAATAATTCTGGTCCTCAAGCTATACAGTAGCATTTACAACAAAACACACACAACATCTAGGGAGTGTAGCACTACACATTTCCACCTGTCCAAGTACCTGTCCAAGTAAATGAACAAGAGCAACTGCTTGCTCAAGGAAGAGGAATGGGAAGAAGAAGAGGAGGCGGAGTAAGGATGCGAGGTGGTGGAAGAGGCTGGGGAGCACGAAGACACCATGCTGTCCCAGATGAAATTCGGGCCACAGTTGTAGAACATGTTATTAACCATCGCCTCACAATGGCGGAGGCAGGTCGCCGAGTGCAGCCTAATGTGCCCCGCTCTACAGGCTCCTCCATCATCTAAACCTTTCGCAGGGAAAACAGGTATGTACTCAGTCAATGATGGAACTATATGTTGTATAGGACAGGACACTGTGCATAAAGCAAGAAATGTATTTATTTACTCATTGACCTATTCATTTATTGGATCTATGTGCGTGTGTGTGTGTTATAGGCCTCCAGTAATATCTCACCTCAACAGGGTGTTATGAAACTAAAAATGACAAGACAAATATTGGACAGAATAAACTATGGAATTATTGATGATACGGTTTACAGCAGTATCCCAGTCACTGTGCAGTGATGCATTACATCTGTAGGAAAGTTGCTGTCAGTAAAACAACAATACAATTACATTGGTAACTCATTCTGTAAGAAATACCTTACAAATGGTCATACAGTGTTGTCCTTTGAATTCTATGTCTAGGATTGGATGACAACCTCACACGGGTGGCAGAGGAAGACTGGCAAATAATGCCATCATATTGAGACAGATCTGTGCTGCAATCCCACAAGATAATGCCATATTCCAAAATGTCAACTCTATAAGAATCTCCACAATAGTCTGGATATTGAACAAGCATCAGATGACCATGAAGCAACTTTACGGGGTACAATTTTAGAGGAACTCTGATGTATGTACATGTAAGTCAGTTACTGGTTGTCTATAATGATAACCTGGGAGAAACATGAGCTTTTGCAAGTGAGCTATGGTGTTGTGCTGAATTGTAAGACTGTTTTGCCAAATGATCTTAGAGTTTTGAGAATGTAATGTCCGTTTCAAGAAATGAGCCAAACCAATGGAGAAAAACTGTAATATGGGAAATTACGTATGTTATGTCATGGGGCCTGTTAATATAATGCATTTCCCTTTACCTGAACTTTGACCTGAACCTGAACACTAAATCTAAATGTGACAATAAAATTAAATTATTGACCCTCACAAGGCCCCCTGAGGCTGTGAGAACTCTAGCACTGCACACACTGCTCAGGCCAGTATTTGGATTGCATACTGGATGTGGGCAGTGGAGTCCCATGTGTCTTTAATTGAGTTGGTTTACATCAGTGTAGAAAGAACAATGTGGGAGATACTACACAGAACCTTGGCCACTGAATGTTCACATAGAAATGACATAGAGCTCAGACTGAGGTGGATTTGTCTGTCAATACTAGAAGTTAAAGGGTTTCAAATGAAAAATCTGTTGGCGAGATACCAAAGGTGGTTTGCAAAACACAACAGCTGCTCCACTGCAAGTGCACACAGGAAAGCTAGAAAATCCCAATGTTCTGGCAGACTGTGGAGGCCCAGGTCTTGTGCCTGACAGAGCCTCCATGTGGCTGTAGATGGAGAATGTGCGGTCGTTGGGTTACATGTCTCCTCCTCACCGCATCTGTCAGACATGGTTCTGTAGCGACTCGGACATGTGAGGCTGCCAATGGGACTGGCACTCTGTTTGGTTTTTTACTGGCCCAAAAGCATTCTGTGCTCAGTTTCAGCCAAAAATGCATCATTTCATTTGCAGCCAAAGAGCTTTGCAGGATGAGGAGGTGGAACATCCTTCACTCAGTCGTTCTGCTGACCTGCTGATCTCTGTGTTACTGCAGATCAGGCTGAAAAGCAGAGAAACGCCACAAGCAAGATTTTAACAACAAAACAAAAACAAAAGTAACTGTCCACATTCAAACAGACTTAGACATATACAAACACACACACCGACAATATGCAATCTCATTTTAACCTCATTAATGATATAACCCCACAGTTCTCTGCATGGGGCGGCTGAATTTTCCACCATCATTAAATTAGCTAAGGCCTATATAACTCCAGTGACTATATTTCTTTCAACTAGCTGCTCCCATGGGTGTAAGCTGCTCTCATAGAGACACAGAGACACACACACACTCATAAGCACACACACCGTTTGGCTCAGCCCATTCGGGGTCATGTCCCGTCGTTAAGCCTTCTTCCCCTTTTCCCACTAATGGGTGATTGATTAGCTAATTAGTTTTAAAGATGAATGTCTCTATGCTTATGTTTAACCTAACAGCCCCCCATCTGAGAATCCCATGCATATTATAGTCATGATACACTTGTGGTAAATTAATTTTTAAAGATATGGAAAATAATGTCATTAGCCGAGCACAATGTATTGAAATTAATCCACTTGTTAATTTGTGCCGAGATTTAATTTCAACTCTCTAATGGACCTGTCGCCATTAATTTCACCATTTACTTGAAATTTAGAAACCCCATTGTGGCTGTGCCAGACTCATATCAGGATCACATGCATATTACAGTCTTTCTCCATTGGTTTGGCTCCTTTCTTGAAACGAGACATTAGATTCTCAAAATAACATGGACAAACCTCCAAACCACTTGGCAATTGTTCACAACAGAATTGAATTTCTCATTTATTTCATCAAATTGCAAATGTCTCAGTCTCTAAGATCTTTTGGCAAAACAGTCTTACAGTTCAGCACAACACCATAGCTCACTTGCAAAAGCTCATGTTTCTCCCAAAACAGTTCACTCATGTGTCAAAACTAAATTCCTTTCTCATATAAATAGTCAGTGCCCCCAAAATGCATCGTCCCTTTGGCATTGTGTAAACAGTGCAAGTCAGAATGTTTAGATGTGTTGTCACTATAGCAGAGGACCATTGAAACATCCCTCAAGTCCACCTCTCAGTCATAGACCAGTCCTTCATTGATAGTGGTTACTGTCCTAGTTTTTGTCTAGCTAACAGAATACAACTGTGTATAAAACTGAAAAAAAAGGATTTTATGATAAGAGTAGCCTCCAAGGTTTGACATCACACATTGCACTCATACTGCCAAGGAAATTGTAACATTTATATTCACACACAAAGTAACTTCCAAACATCAGAGTAAAAAGACAATGTAAACAGCACAATATACTGTAATATAAACACATGCCAGGTAACTGAACATACTGTTTGATTGGTCATCTGAGACGTGTGCAACTTCTCCTCCGTTAGTCAAGTTCTAGTTTCACCTGACGGTCAATTAATCAATTTATCAAATGTTCCAAGAGATTCATATATGGTCTTCATGGTATTATGTTCTTGACTTTTGACAATTGAACAGACTATTGTGCATGTGATGACTTATACAATGACATGATGCTGACATGTTTTGGAGAGAACAACCATGAGACTGAGGATCAACATCAGTTTAGATCAACAAGATCTATTCACTTAGAAGTTGTGTTAACTGTAGACTACCTGTACTTAATCATTTGCAGAGATGTACTGAGACATTTGCAATTTGATGAAATGAATGAGAAATTCAATTCTGTTGTGAACAGTTGCCAAGTGGTTTGGAGGTTTGTCCACATTATTTTGAGAATGTAATTTCTGTTTCAAGAAATGAGCCAAACCAATGGAGGAAATCTGTAATATGGGTTAAGTTAGGTTTGGTTTCATTTAGGATTTTAGGACACTGGTCTTAACTGCATTAATCTGCAGTTGAATATGTTGGGCTCATTTCTGAATCAGCCTTCTGGCCACTTCTACATCACAGTAATGACACAGCACAAAATGTGAATTGAATTCCATCAAATTAACAACAAGTCTGCAGCAGCACAAGGTTAAACACGCTGAGAGATGAAATGCTTGTCTTGTGTCACCTTCTAATGTCACTGTAATTAATTTACCATCTCAATCTGTCTAATAGACCACCACAGACTTTTTAAGAGTTGTTTTAAAGCTGTTGAGCAGATTCATGTCAGATCACATCAGCCAGTATTAGAAGTTGCATGGTGTGGAGGTGACGATACTCTGTGAGGTGAAGGGGTCATCACTGAAGAACAGGAGGTTAGTTGTTGTAGAATGGGTGCTCAGTTGGCTGATTCATTGACATGGTCAGCAGTAGCAGTGGCTGCAACACAAAGCTTGAACATAATTGTTAATCAGAGCTCAACATGTTGATCGTAGAATTGCTGTAGCTGTGGTATAAGCTGCAGGCAGTACTTAGCACATTTAAAGTTCAAAATAAACACAAGTTGGAACGATACTGAAGACAGCCATGTCTGCCCTGATCACATAACAGTGATCTGTCACATCAGGGCTTCCATGTCTGTTTGCATCAATCATGTAATTTACAGCCCACTAGTGGTGACAGCAGGGTATTGTCCAGTTTGGCTCCCAGCCATCATAGCTCCTCTTTCTGCCATGTTCATGGGTGTGACCGTGTCCCAAAGATGAAGGCCAGTAGAGAGCAGTGGAGTGGACAGCGGCCTCCTAGGGGCTTTGAGGATAATCTTGGGTAGATAAGATACGATACTGCATCATTACACGCATGCCAGATGAATGTGGACACTGAACTTGCACATTGTGAGGCAAGTCATGAGGCAGCATTGACAAGTAAACAAACACAAACCAAAGCAGGCTGGTGTGTGTTTAATCATAGAGAATGTTTAAAGTGAAATCCATGGAAATATCCCATGAAAACATTTATGTGGACAAAGTTAGTCAGAAGAGTGCCTAAAACTAATGAAGCCATGTAACCATGACGATGAACAGTAGGCCTACACCAGAACAGTGGTGTTTATTTGTAACCATGAAAATTGAGGTTCATTACACAAGGTGCTTGAGGTGGGCTATTTCAGGAAATACTTCCATGGGTTGTACAAGAGGGCAGAAACATGACCTATTTGTTTCATGGACAAAATGTCCTCTTTGTTGTTGAGGTTGGAGGATTTGTTGTATTTGCATTTTCAATAGGACCAAGACCTGGCAGTTCATCCTGTCTGTGTGGTAGTATGGACTAAGATCCAGTTTCATTCTTCTGTCCTGGTAGGGAAATGGTTCAACATGGTTCAACCAAACATTCCTGATTGTTTGCATTCTTCCGTACTCCACTTTCCCTAATACTTCTCATGGCAGGGTAGGGTGTGTGACCAACAGCCCTACACCAGGGAGATGCTCCTACAGGCCATTGTCGGTCTAACAGTATAGAAATGAGTGTGGAGTCCTGCCAAGACTAGAACCGGCACACCCTGTCAAGAGCTTAACTCTCACAAACTCATTATCTCTCCCCTTCAAACAAAACCTCTGCCTTAGTACCAAAGGTACCATATCTTCAGTTCTTAAGTTGTCCATGATGAGATGCTATTCCAGCAGGGTCAGAGGGACAGAAAAGGGCCTGGATCAGGAACGAGGGGGTGGGGTCTCAGGACAGACTAAAATGAGTGATGTGTTCTCTGACGATTGATCGATCAATCTAGCACCTGTATACACACACATACGCACATACACCCACTACACACAACACCACTGCTGTCCATGGTGACACTGACCCTGAACCAGCTATACAAGCACTGATGCACATATCATGTCCACACAATGATGGGACTTTGATGGAAGTTTTCATTCACCATACACACTCATTAATTCACAGCACAAAGTCACACACACATCGCTCCTAATCAATAACATGGACGTGAGACTAGAAATAAAAAAACTGCGAGCGTTTCTATGTCCTTTAGTTTTCTCTTTTCCTGCTTTCCTCCTTATTCGCACCTGAAATTCAACAGTCAGATTAAAATGCATCCAAAGTAGGCAAACGGGTGATCTATGAGTAACATACACAAACAGAGCACAGATGCAATGAGACAGACCTATTACACACAATTTGTTTTACAGATTTTGATTGACAGATGATCAGGGTCCAGGATCCAATCAAATAGGTCCCTACCAGTGAGGTCCGAATCTGCACAACTGCACTGCACAACTTGTATCAGTCCTGGCAGTCCTCAGTATCAGAACACCATCTGCAAACTGGAGATTATAAATAACTGAACACAGAATAAGAATCTTTGAATAGATCACATATCACAGGGGAAAGAGGTGGTTTCAATAAAAACCTGGCTCATCAATAAATTAACCTCCACACCTGCCTGATCTCCAATCCATACAGTGATGAATGAACACATATATACACACTTGCTCTCTCAATAAATTCTGCCACCCTTAGCCCACTTCTCTATCACATATATTTTCCTCAACCATCCCACTTTCATTTTCTTTCCTCATCTTTTTTCTCTTATTTTCACATCATCTGTCTGCTGCCACAGAATTAAACAGAATGTCACATACTGACCTGCCAAACACTGAATGTGTTTTTGTTTTTCTTTCCTTATGAGACTGAGACTCTCAACTTCAAAATATAGGCTTTCCTGTGGCGTGGTGATAATGACAGTTTTTACTGTTGTGACCATTTGTCACTGTTGTAATCATCACTGTGACGTCAATAGAATTCACGGTTTCTGGATCCCTGTATCCTTTCATGTTTTGTGAAGATGATTAAAATATTAAACTTAATCATGGACATAAATATTGGATTAACAGTAACAGAATCAGCAGCAGCTAACATGTAAGATGCACTTCCCTTTGCTTGGATCCTTTGTTCCTGGAGAGCAGTGAAGGTGTGTGGTTTCTCAGAGTGGGAGACTGAGAGGTGGACTGCAGGAAAGACATTATATTATTATTAAGACATTATATTTCTTTTTTTTTTTGCATTTATTTGACAGTATAGTTGAGAGAGACAGGAGATGGGGAGGCAGAAAGAGGGGGAATGACATGCAGCAAAGGGCCATCAGATGTAGGATTCGAACCTGGGCCAACAGCAGCAGGGACTATAGCCTCTGCATATGGGGCGCCTGCTCTACCCCCTGCAGCATGTAACGCCCCGAAAGACTTTGCATTTCTATTCAACAGGGATACCATCGGTGCATGTGAGGATGGTCCGAAGGCCACTGCTGGGGGTAAAGGAGCCCATCAGCTCTCTCCCCTCACTGCGTCTCGCCTCAGTAATAAGTGAAGCTCTTTACAGTCACATCAGGCCACTGCAGCAAGGTGAGCGCAGAGGGCCAGGGATGCAGCAGCTGCTGAGACTGAGGTGATGCTCTCAATTTCATCAAAATTTTTTTCCTGATTCAAGTACATTTTGTATCAATGTCATTCAGTGGATTTAGAAACAAGCTGCCAAGGGCTAGACCCACTGTAGATTACATTCTCCCGCCATAATGCGCTCATCACACAAATGAGTGAGTGAAGTGAGACACTAATGGTTGCTGTTCTGTGAAGCAAGAGCAGGGCGCCATTTGTTCAAAGTTGAACTGAGATTTGAACTTTCCTAACTTTGAAGCTATATTGCACTCACACTCAGACAAGTACAAGAAGACAGGAGACACAGCTCTGCCACCAGTGCATGCAGGCTATCAGTTCTGAGATAGAGGAAGGTGAACACATGAACTGTGATGTTCAACTAAAACTGATAAGAAAACAGGAAATGCAGCGTAGGGATAGCACCATAGAATGTATTGCCAACTGGGATTCAAACCTAGATATTCACCACTTCTCTGGCACTTGTGAGGCTCACACAGTAACGACCTGAACTGGACCACCTGGATGTCCAAGAAATCTGGTCATGTTGATTAGTGTTTGTCTTGTGGCTTCCTGTTTTATTTTGAAATCTAACTCTCCTCTCGATTCAGATAACTTGCCCCTTCCCCCTTGGGTGTTTTCTGCCGGTCACCTGTTCCTTCATTATCTTGTGTATATACTGTACAGTCTGCGTTTCTATGAATTCTGTGCCAGTTCACCTTGTCCCGTGAGTCAGAGAACCACTGACATCTCCATGCCATGCTCTTTGTCTTGTCAGGTTTTGTATTATTGTGAAACTTTGTCTTGTTCTTGCCTTGTGTTATTTTGATATTTTGTCTGGTCTTTTTGTTGTCAAAAGAGTGATTTTAGGTTTCTTTGCTGTAGAGGTGATTTTCCTCTGTAGAGTGATTTTCCTTTCGCACATTGTTTGTTTTGAACTCCAAGTCCTAGTGCGGTTGCAGTACCACCTGACTGTTTCACATTTTACTTCTGTAAAATCTTCTTCAATTTATGTAGCATTAAAAATATCACACAAATATGAACATAAATTCTAAAACAAAGAAAGTCATAAGTCCAAGTATACTGTAAATCTGGCCATCATTTGTTTTCCTGAACTCTGCTGCTTGCCTGCACTTCCAACCCTGTCTTTACTCATCTTTATCACATCTATCAGAGGTTGTATTCTTTGGAAGACACAGTCCGTGATGGTGTGGCCTACATAGCTATCAAAGACCACAAAGGCCAAACCAAAAGGAGGTCATCTGGCCCAGGGAGAATATTTGCTTCCCAGTCACATAGTGTAGTTTCACGGAGATGACTCAGTCATCCTCTCGGTACACTCTCCAAATGCACTGAAAGTATCTGATAAATCAGAAAAACTTAACTTTCTCTGATGTGCAAATGTTCATTTTTTCTGATGAGTATTTTTTTAATGAGTTTTTTGTTGCAATTAAAAAAAGGGGGCGTGACGTCCTGATCTGACAGCTGATTGACCTGTGGCTGAGTCTGATACTGAGGCTCCACCAGCTGATTACTGCTGCCCAGGCTGTTTCTCCAAATCAAGTCATCAGTGTGAAGTTGTTTTTGCTGTGTCGATAAGTCGATAAGAGGATTTTATGGGTCAGCTTAATTTTATTACCTTGGATGTGATTCCCTTTAAATATAATCCACATGAAGAAAATGATCCCACTTTGATAAAGTCACCCGGCTTTTCTCTTTTCCTTGAAGTTTGGGTTTATTCTGTAAGGAGTGAAAAGTTTTTTAACACTGAAGTAGCACAAATTCCTCTTTAGCCACCATTACTTCCACTTGACCACATAGCAAAAATCAATCCACATCAATAAGTAAACAACAGAAATGGCAACCAAATGTGGTGTGAAAGTAGAAAACCCTGTTAGTTTCTGTCAGGGCTTTTCCCCCTGTGCATCGCCTGCTTCTACCCTCGAAATCCCTCCAACCATCAGGAAGTCCCAGGTGATATTAAAGCCTCCCCAGTCCTTGCTAGACGTCACGCTGGATAGGACGCCTAGCTAAATTGCCAACAGTGTAAAACCTAGCTGTGAAATGTACATCTATCCTGCATTAGTGATGCAGCAAACACTGCCCAGCTCCAGTCTGATCACTACAAGAGTCAGTGAAAACCCAGAATGAGAGAAAAGAGAAATAAAGTGGAAACTTTCAAAATATCCTGGTTCTGTTGTGCAAGTTATACACTGATGCATCATCTGGAGCTGTACATAATGGTTTTTAATCATTTAAGTTTGTATCATTTAACACTTAAAATGCTACATTTCCACTGACCAGAAGCTACAACTCTTCTTCCAACAGTCAGAGTTGCTTTCTCCAACTGAGCATGGTTGAATATGATCAGTTTTAGAAATGTCCTCCAAGATGTGCCATGCTGCCTGTTGCTGCTGATCCCTGTCTCCTATAGCTTGGGTTGGGTGTAGAGCAGTTGTTCCCAAAGTGAAATTCAAGACTCATTGGGGGACTTTTGTTTTTCAGGTAAAATGTTGGAGCCACAAAACAAGAGTCCACAGCCACACTAGCATCTCTGTGAGACAGCAAGCTGAATGCTGAGGCAGCACGCTAATCTACTTATGAAGAAATCCAAACATGCTGAGGATGTTAACATGGTGCAACAGGTTCTGGAAACTGTCAGCAAATTGAAGGTCCTGTTCAGATGGAAAAGAAAGTCACGTGAATGCAACAGCAGTTTGTAACGATAGAAACCCATGCTTCAGTGGATGCATTCATTGTATGTGTTTGACAGAACCTGAGGGGGAGATGCAGCAGGTTCTCACCTTCCTCATGATGTGAGCACTGAGCTGCACTCATTTGGGACACAAAGCTAGTATATTTTTCTTTTGTCAGGAGTCTTACCTAACATCCTTTTGTGTTTCCTGCATTTGGGAAGGGACATTTTGTAGGATTTTTTTTTTTAATGTTGTTTTCACTTAAATACCAAGTTCAGGCAGGCTTTGCCTTTACTTTATAAACCACATGAGACTTTAGTACGAGGCTCTTCCTTGAATTCCCTCTGTATTTTTATTCACTTTTGATAAATGTCACCAGAAGGATGTCTGAGTGAAGTATCCAGTTGTGGGCAGACATCTTTGGAAGAACTATTGTAGAGGAATAGAAAATGCCAGTTAGAAGATATTTATGATTTATTCCATTGTCTTACCATTGTCACCGCAAATGTGACATACTGAATGTGGAAAAACAAGCCAGCCAATTAATATCACAGATTTACATGGAGGAGACTAATAGTTACTGTTATCTATCTGTGCCTTCTGCCCTTTGGCATTATGGGTAGTGATCCGTGAAGTGAATCCTTTCAATAATACATACCTAATATAACAGCACGAGGGATTCTCATTATCTGTACGTAACTTAGCGAGGTATTCAAATGGACATAACTCATTGTTTTCATCGGCCTCTTCATAGAACATAAAACTGTGTCTCAGACTCATTTCTCATGTGTTATGCAGTACTTGTGATAATTATATCTCCTGCAGGCACATTGTCAAGTTATTGTCCTGAAAACCACAGCCTCAGTATCTGTGTCAAGCTGGAGAAGCATTTGGCAAAGCTAATGTGGCTTATGAAGTTTCACGATCATATTACAATATTAAGTCATTTAATATTCTCAGTACATTCATATCTAACGTACAGATCAGAGTCTGTGTTCATGGATTTCAGTGAACAATTTTTAACGTACAAGGTCAAGGCCTGTCACAGAGACAGTGTGGTCCTGTCCAACACTTCAGGCTGGAGTCACCTCTGTTCAGGAGGACTCTTAACCTAGTGCTTTTCCACTTAACATGGTGAATGCATTAACTGCAATCTATATGACTGAGTAGAACCTAGGACAAATAGTCCAACATGACAACTGACCATACATGTGTGCATTAGGTTGTTTTTTTGGCTTTTTTAAGGGCACAGGGTAATCTGAGTGTGGTCCACATTAAACTGCAGACTAACCCCTCTGGTGATGGAATAATTGTTGTTGTCATTTCCATGCAGAGGCTGTTGTACAGAGCCCTGATTGTTGCTTTATCCATCGAATATGGAGAAAATTGGATTTATTTAATTCTATTTTCACCTCGGAATGAATTACAATGACGTACTTCAGAAAGGAAATGACAACAATGCACGGCCACACATTATTATCTGTGGCCTCTCTTTGAGGAAATGTCTTTCAATCCAAATGTCTGACAGATAGAATGACTTTGGGTCTGAATGAAAAGAGGTGTATGAGTACCAAAGGCAAACAGCAATACCTTCATTTCCACAGTACACTGTAACTGTGTGTGAACATGAGATATGCCAGTGTATAATCCAGGGCACTGCTGGATCTGCTGCTGTGTCAAGGTTTGTTCCTCACTGATCAACTTTCCCCTCATGACAACCTGAACCCAGCCTGAGGCCGTGCTCCAGGCGGCCATCTTTCCAACTCCTAATAAGCTACAGACCTGTCCTAAACTCAACCACGGATAATAGCACTACAGGAAACAACAATAGAGATGTGGACATTATGAGTCATTATTTGTTTCTATATTAAAGCCATTGTTACAGCTGTAGTAGTTAAATTACTGTCATTACTGTGTTGGTTGTTACATCTGCTGGACCAACAATCTTCAGCACTCAATACAAGGAAGCTCCATCATCTTTAAACCAGGTTTATTCCCTCCCCACCCATGATATAGTTTATGATTACAGTTCGATCAATCAGATTCTCACTTGACACATTTCAGAGAATCTGGTGGTGTTAGAGGAAACACTTCCTTACAGTTCTGTTTTTTGTCTTTGAATACTCGCCCACTGTGGGTTTCAAAACTTTGTCACTTGCTTCTCCTTGGACGACAGCAGCTGTTATCAGCTTGGTTTCACATCAGTTACACTGAAATTCAGCCATGATCTAGAAGTATCTGTCAAACTGTCAAACTCCCTCTGCAGCATAATCCACATCTCTGCTTTTCATGTGTATACTCACTCAGAGATAGAATTTTTTTTAAGGGGGTCTGTATTACAGCTCTGCTACCTGACCATTTTGTTAAGATCATAATGTAACAACCTACAAAAAGTGGGACAACAGTTATACTGGTGAGTTTATGGTCGACAGTGAATTAAATGAAAGTAAATATAGCTGTGGGTAGAGCAGGGGTGGGCACACTTTTTGATTCAGGGGCCACAAAGAGTTTTTTTACAAACAGTTTGTCTCAAAGGTCTTCACACAGCATCATGACAACATCCTCTGCCCTTAGACCCTCACATCGACTGAGGAAAAACTCCCAAGAAAACCCTTCAACAGGGAAAAAATTGGAGAAAGCTCAGGGTGAGCAACAGAGGAGGGATCCCTCACCCAGGACGGGCAGATGTGCAATAGATGTTGTATACAGACAAGAGGACAGTTGACAGCATGGAATATGGGAAAATTTGGAAATGGTTAATGAGAGCTGATGAAGGCATCTTCTGATGGGCAGGAGAGGCAGAGAGAGCAGGCCAGCTTAATGGGAGTACTGGATGGCAGACTTGTTCGTGAGCAGGGAGGGCAGGCCGGTTTAACAGCAGGAGAAAGGAGGTGATGCAGGAAGCAGTTGGTGCAGAGGGATGGAGCTCTGGAGATATCTGTGCAAACACAGAGAGAGCAGTCTAAGCCTAGCAGCGTAGCTATAATGGATCAGGGCTACTTGAGCCAGCCCTAACTAAAAGCTCTCATGGGAGTTGAGTCTTTCACCACCAATTGCCCTCAGCTTCTCCTGGTTCAGTGTCAGTTGTTTGGGAGGATTTTACCAGGGCCAAACTATCCACATAAAGTCTCTTCCTCTCCAAAACAAATGAACCAACTAGTGAAAACACCAAATAAACCAGTGTCATGTTAAAAATCAGTTTGTCTCACACAGTTTGGCATAGAACCTTTGCTTACTTTGTTTCTCTGATAAGTTCTAACTTATGACTTATGAGGCATTTTATGACTACAATCATTCATCTGAATAAATTATAGTTAAAAAACATCCAAAATCCCAAATGGTCTTTTTGCCTGTAATTGATAGGACAGTTGAGAGAGACAGGAAGTGGGGAGGCAGAGAGAGGTGGAATGACATGCAGCAAAGGGCCACCAGATTCAAGATTCAAACCTGGGCCGGCTGCAGCGAGGACTGTAGCCTCTGCACATGGGGCACCTGCTCAACCCACTGAGCTATACAGCACCCCAGTTCTTAGACATTTTAATGTGGGGAAATTATATGTTACAACTTCAATTGGTGATTACAACATTCATTAATTAAACAATTTATAAGATCGCTCCATAAGACTATGAAAATAAGGATCTTGGCTGTGCCTCTATAATAATAATAATAATAATAAAAAACCAACAACACTTGATTAAAAAGGCCCTTAGAGTTCAACAAGACCACTCATTTTTGTGTTGGCCACTGCAGGGAAGGTAGGAGACATTCAATGGCGCAGTTACAGTGCCTTTCTCTCTTTGTTGAGCTGCAGATGTGCACATTATCCAACTGAATATCTCCCGTATTGATCCATGTTGACATCAAATCCAACAGCAGGCTTGATATGTGCTGATATGATCTACCATATGTTGAGTGTTTATCATAGAGGTCCCTGGAAAGTTGTTGTTTACACTGAAATAGGGCAGAATCTCTGGGGATCAAACAGTTTCTCTTCATGGTCTAAGCCTGCACGTCTACATCTGACAGTCTGAGCAGCCACTGCATGTTGAGTTCAGACGTGAGAAACTCTTGGAGAAGTTCTTGTTCAGATTTAGATGTAATCATATCACATGGGAATGTTATACAAGTCTTCCAGCCCCTCCATCTTCAATGCTTATCGCATACTGTGCCAGTATCCTCATTTACTGAGGCTCTGCGGTCTCCACGGGGACAGCACTGTACAGCACATGCACATCGTGTAAATGCAAAATATCAGTTTATGAGCTCCTGCATTAAACATGCAATGTGCTTTCAGTGTCTTTCTAAAGAAAGAATCACATGAGTGAAACCACTGCGTTATATATATGTTAACGCTATTTAGCTTCTCCATGATGAAAATCTCATACAAAAAAAGAAAAGTGTGGCAACTGGGAGACACCAACCAAAACCACATTCTGGGGTTTTCTCTTTAATTTATATTGTGATACTATATATATATACAGAATTATATATCGGGTGACAGCATACACTGCAGAGGATTGGCATGCACGGGTGTTGTCCATGATGGAAGCCCATGCACAAAAAAGCCTGACCAGAATTTGCCAGGGCTCATGCTGAAAAAGCGAAACATGGTGATGGCAGTGTCCTTATGTAGGGCTGCATGAGTGCTGCTGGTGTTGGGAGCTACATTTCATTCATCACTCCGTGCCCTTGGTTGTTGCGCAATTTTCCAACCTGACAGTGATCCAAAACACACATCTAAGGCCAACGTTGCATTTCTGAAGAGGAACAAGGGTGAAAGTGTTTCATTTATGCCATGTTTGTGTGGAACATAACATAGTCATAACGTGTTTTCCAGCTTCCCTGCTGTAAATAATCATGAGTAATGTATATAATATATTAACCTGTCTGTGCATTAAAGTTTTGTGGCTTTAGTACAACAGGAAATTACGTTGTGTATATCAGCTATACAACATGTAGTAGGATTATACATTCTCCACTAGACAAGATACATTCAGTGTGATACCTGAATATCTGACCAATCTCACAGGCTGCTGACATGTGCTCACTGCCATGTGTTGACACGTGTGGATGGATGCTCTAATATTGCATAAAGAATGTATGGCCAGTGCCACAACACTGTAGGAAGTCTGTCTATGTATTAGACATGAGATGTGCTCAGAGGAAATAAAACACACCTGACGTGCCGCTCTCTCCATATGTCGGCCGTTTATAAGGCAGCCTTGTGCTCTCAGGTGCTTCGGGGATTGCTGATGTGACAGACTGCTCCGCTCGTTCATTATTTTTTCATCAAAAAATATTTTTCCTCTCGTGCCTTTTTCACATGAAAACACAATTCAATCTCACCATCTGTGTCTGACAGCTTTAACCTCCCCAGCATCCACAGGTATGTACTGTGCCTGTTGACTGTAACACAGATGTCTTTCCACTGAAGTGTTACACTCTTTACAGTATCTTGCTTGTGAGGGAAAATTCAAGACGTTCCTTAACCCTTTAACAACCCCACCAAGAAAAAAAGCAGTGAAAAAAATACTTTCTTTGCATTTCTTTTACCCTTGGGTGAGTCATAAGCACAATCAAATACTTCTTTTCAACAGATCCCGTGGTTTTTAAAATATCGATCCAAACGGTCGAGATTTCATACAAATACCAGAAACAGTAGATAAATTCAAATAAAATTCTAATTTATAAAGAAATAAATGTCTGGGGCATTGTATACACTTTATTTCTAGTAGAATGCCACACTGCTGATTTTTATTTCATCCAAGGAAAATATTGCATCAAACAAGGAAATAGTGCATTTGTAATTTTTCTCATCTTAACTGCATTTGTGTTAAAGTGCAACAGCACAAAATTCTCACATTCACTCAATTCATTCACATTCAATCCGCTTCTGATTGTATGTAACAGTGCAAAACTCCTCAGTGTCTTCATGCTTCCAGATTCTTCTTGTGCTTATGTTTGGGCCTGAGGGGTAACTTGGGTCAGGGTTGTCATCTGGCTCCTCCAAGGGAACAGTTTTTCAGAGAGGGAACAGAAGTTCAGATGCTTCAGGTTCCGGTGCTTATGGCACCTACAGGGAGACAGGGAGGCATCACACCCCTATTCCCACCTGCAATTTAAACCGTGGCCCTGATGCACTGCAGCAGGAGTTGGTTTTGTTTTTTTTCTGAAGTGTCTAGTGTTCCTCTTGGTTAGCAGGGACAGTCAGTGTGTAGATTCAGTTTAGGGAGACACTCTGCAGACACCACAGAAAGGAGACAAGATATGACACTTTACATTATGCATTTATTGCTCATTAGGCCGAGATGCGACAGTACACAGCCACAGGCTGGGAGCACAGCTGCAGCTGCACTGCCTGTGGTGGCTGAAGCTGCGGCTGTTGATGTGGTTATTGCTGTGTTTGTGGCTCAATCTACAATCACAGAGACTACCATTAACAACACCTGTTAACCCATGCTATTATCCAATCAGCCTATCAAGTGGCAGCGGTGAAATACATTAAAATGGGAATGGGGAAAATGTGACCTCAGTGACTTACAGCAGCATGATTGTAGGTGGCAGATGGGCTGGTTTGAGTATTTCTGTAACTGCTGATCCTCTGGGATTTTCAGACACAACAGTCTCTGGAGTTTTCACTCAACAAAAAAACATTCAGTGAGCAGTTCTGTGGACAGGAACGCCTTGTTGATGAAAGAGTTTAGACTGGTTGGAGCTGTCAGAAAGGCTCTGAGAGATGAATCTCAATATCTACTGAGACACGCAGAAAGTAGAGTCAGAATTTGGCATCAACAGCATCAATCCATGGACTAAAGCTTCCTTTGGGTCAACAGTTCAGGCTGGTGAATGTTTTATTTGCACTATTTAGGCCCTTAACACTGATCAATTAATGGCGACATCCATTTTGATAATGCACGCATGTCACAAAACTAAACTTCTCAAATTGGTTTCATCAACATAACAGTGAGGTTAGCAAACTCTGACCTCTATCTGCAGATCTGAGTCCACTATAATATGTTTGAGATTGGCAGCATGAATGTGGAGCTGACAAAGCTGCAAAAACTCCACTCTCAAAGGAAAGATTTCAAGATCTGTAACACTGTGGAACTGACTACTTTTAGTATGGAGCTCCTAAGAAATGCTCAGGGTGTGTGATGGCATCAATATGAGTCCTATTGGACATATCGGTCATTAAAGAGGAACTATGCTGCATTTTTACCTTAATTAAACAGCTTCAGAGTAATTGTGATGGTTAGATAAATGACTTCGTCTTCGTCTTGGCAGCACAGCGACACATACATGCCCCATAACCTGTAATCTCTTGTTTAGGACAGATAAAAATACACAAATATACATATTGTAACATCGTATATGATAAATAACGTTACCCACCCCTCTATTGATTGCTTTCTCATCGGCTTCATTGAAAACAAATGCACATGGCCGGAAGGAGGGTTAGTAAAACAGAGGAAAAGCAACTGGACTTGCATAGTTCCTCTTTAAAGCAGGATTCAGTCATACATGTTAGTCATGCCTGTGCTACCTATACACCGCAGGAAGCATACTGAGTCAGAATAACCTCGTCAACCCCTCTGTGTAGCTAATGTATCATCAACGTGTGTGTCACAGCCATAATCACACTGTCCATGGCTACAGCTACAATCACAGCTACAGCCAGAGCCATGTCAGCCCTGATTAAAGTAATAATCACAGCCACAACAGCTCAGCAGCTGTTGAGAGTGTGAGGCAATCCAGGTTCATCACACTGTGGTCACACAGAGCAGTGTACTGCATCATCTATCCATCCATCCATCCAGCCAGCCAGCCATCCTTTGGCTACACGTGTTGCCTGTGCAGGGATGTGGAGGTCTGGAGCCAATCCCAGCTGACATACGGTGAGAGTGGGCTACACCCCGGACAGGCCACCAGTCTATCAGAGGGCCACATACGGAGATGAGCAACACACACACTCTCTCACATTCACACCTGCGGGCAATTTAGCCGAGTGTGCATGTCTTTGGAAGCCAGACCCACTGACATGAAGCAGGTTAAAGCACTTTGTAGCTTGGTTCTTTCACCATGTGTGTCATTTCTCTTACTGCCAGAAGGAGACAAAAGTCACAGTGCGGGTTTGAGCTATTAAACATTATTATCCACACTACTGATGTGCGTCTGAAGCTGGCAGCGTTGATCAGATTATGGCTCTGATCCAGACTTAGACATCTCAATAACTTCTGATTGGCTTGCCTGTAAGGCTGTGGAGACCACCATCTGATTGGACATCTTTGGGTCAAATGGCATAGACATCAACTTTCAGACATTCATCCTACCATACAAAAAGGATCTAATATATTTGTTGATCTCTTAATTTTTCTGTAATGTCTTTGTCTAATACTTTGATTCGTGTAAATACTTGCAAAGCTCATGACATTTTGTGACGGCCGTAAATGTTATCGTGCCGTGTGTGTGTCGTGTGTGCTCTCCTCCCAGGTACCGCCCCTCCTGCACCTTCTAACGGAGCGCACCTGGATCCAATCGCTCATTAAGCCTCACATAAAAGCTGGAGGCAGCGGTGCAGCGGTGCCAGTGGGCCTACAGATAAATGTGTGTGTGACCTGTGTGAGGTTAAGCTGTGGGTGTCAGTGGTGTGACATTACTCCCTGTGGTTGGGAGGGTGGCTGGGTTTTTTAACCCATTTTTGTGTGTTTTTCCTGATACGAGTTTGTTGTCTCCTGGAGCTCTATTTAAGTTCACATTGTGTTGCAGCTCCAGTTTGGTGCCATTCAAATAAATGAATTATTGGCCAACATTGGGTTTTCTGTTTCTCTTTTTGGCCAGGTCCTCTTTTGTTCATGTTGCTCCCCGTTTTCCTCTAGACCTACAGGGACGTAACACATTTCTTCAGCCTGAATTATGTTAGTGAACTAGCTAATCCCACCTTGCTAACCCTGAGCTACTAACATGGTTGTAGTTGACTTTGAGTCTTGAGTTAATTCCCCGTCATCGTCACACCTGTAGATATCACTCTCTCTGTTTATGAATTGCCACAGGACCAGTTATTTTGAACCTCTATGATTTGAAGAGATTGTACATGTTTATGCATTTTCACCAAGTTCACTGTGACATTTCCTGTGTCGGAGAAGATGTTCACTATCAGTTATATGAAGAAATGCTGGCTGTTGGTTTTGTGTCAGGCAGCAATACTGATGTTTTACATTCAGACACTGTAACCAATAGATCTATGTCTGCATGGATGAATAATATCAGTGCTCAGTGGCTTATCTAATTGCACTTGAGGAAAAAATATGGTCGGTAACTACTGATCTTTGAGGAGGCATTTATTTTCATAAGCAAAGGCACACATGTATACTTGCACAGCTATGCATACTAACAGACGCAATTTTAGAGTCAAAAATTAAAACACACGTTTGTGCAGGGATAAACCCCATCCGGAGTTGGATCCCCACAAATTGATTTTTCCTCACATTAGGGATGTTTATCTTCTGAGAAGCAGCATTCAGACTTTTTTTATTTATTACTACATCATTGGAAATAGATGTACAAATGCAACATACAGGCAAACACGGGGCAGAGGCATGCATACACATTCAGTGTTGCTCTTGAAGCAGAATGAATTTCTTAACCATGGAAAGGACATGTGCCTCTTCTGATTTAAATAACACTATAAAACTATGAATTACAGCTGGAATGTGAATCTGCAAATCAGAGCCAAAAATGGTCATCACTCTTGCCCCCCAAGAGTGAAGACCCTTCTTGGCATGGAGATGAGAGTGAAAGCATGAGAGACTGGATGGAAAATGGCAAAATATGGGAGAAACCAACGGTGTGAAGGAAAACACCAGTCAGAGTTGACTAAAAAGAGATCGAGTGTTACACTGCGGATGGTTGGAGAGGATCTGAGTGGAAAAATTAGAAGAGAAAACGACAGAACAATGGAAGTCAAGAATGACACATATAGAGAATAAGCAGGAGACTATGGGGTATATTTATATTATTGCAGTCTTGAGTAAAGGCTTTTGTCTTCTCCTACCTAGCAGCCATAATATCCTGATGTGTGTGTGCGCAAGTTGTACATTTAATTGTGTGGCTGAAGGCAGAAGAGCAAAACCACCTCACAGTTTCACTCGGCAACAAATATTGTTTTATATTGACAACTGCAATTGTCAGTAGTAGAGGAAATGTAGTTTAACACTTTCCTGCAGGGGAAAAAATTGAGTCTCTTCGTCACACATCACACACAACTGTTCTTTAGTTATTGATTTCAGAATGTTTCTTCAGTGGAAAAGAATGGTTTACATTTTTATCATCG
Organism: Selene dorsalis; assembly: GCA_900303245.1. Lineage (NCBI taxonomy): Eukaryota > Metazoa > Chordata > Actinopteri > Carangiformes > Carangidae > Selene > Selene dorsalis. The sequence goes on along the minus strand of OMNW01029658.1, from coordinate 7,068 downwards.
GGATTGTAGTGACCCTTCTCTTTCCAAACCCAAAAAACAAAGCAATCACAGTAGCTGATCAATGGTGGTTTGGTGATGGCTGCTTGGGTAAATAGTTAGTGTCCAAACAAAGTTTCCACTGATAATCAATATTTATTGTTACTTTCCATTTTTGAAATTAAACAATATCCAAATTCTTTGTAAACTACATTTCCAATATAAACCGATACCTTTACTGAAAACATGGCATGCATGAGTCAAAACTGTGTGCTTCTGGTCAGCAACACCTGGTACTGATCACCTAAACGATCCAAATAGCCCTCTATCTATCTATCTATCTATCTATCTATCTATCTATCTATCTATCTATCTATCTATCTATCTATCTATCTATCTATCTATCTATCTATCTATCTATCTATCTATCTATCTATCTATCTATCTAAGAGTAGATGACTCACCCAATACTGCTGCCCAGTGACACGTCACCACATGGCCACCACCTTGCATCAGTCCGCTCTCTCCCTCAGAGCATTACCTGCTCAGTTTGTCATCTTCAAACAGTTTGGTTTGTTCTGAACATCAGAAATGCAGTCATCATACTGCATACTTAATATGAATAATTTTCATCATGTACTTTTCTATGAAAGCAAACAGTAAAGTAATAGCTATATAAGGTCAAAATTTCAGAGGGAGTGGACCAACGCAGCATGGCGTCTGTGAGTTACGTCTGCACATAGTCCAATCAACCCCCTCGCCTGTGCATTGCCTTACCTCTGTCTTAGGAAGGTCATAAAAAATAAACATTCATCAAAGTAAAAGCTCACCAAATGAAACAAAATCAAAACACAAAAACATGAACACCATAATGGCTCTTACAGGGATGAACTGAAGCCAAAATTAAAAAAAAAAAAAAACATTTGAATATTTAAT
>OMNW01029637.1:6712-19310 GCA_900303245.1 Selene dorsalis | reverse complement strand
CCCCCCTCTTTTTTTCTTTCTTTTTTTCTTTCTTTCTTTCTTTCTTTCTTTCTTTCTTTCTTTCTTTCTTTCTTTATTTTTTTTTTATTACTTTGCCCAGCTGGTGATTTCAAGGCCCACCCACAATCTCAATCCTGACGCTGCCTCTGTATGGAAGTGTTGTTGTCTTTTGTCATCAAACTAAAGAAACGAAAGAGACTGAAGAAAACTGAAGAAATGTTTCCTTCTACCTAAAGTGTCACGGTGCAGTATAGAGGTTAAATGATATACAACTGTGTGCAGAGAGAAGAAGTCCCGACTGAAGAAGTCAGTGGACCTTGAGTTAGAATGTTCTTGTGTAAATCAAAATAAACTTTAATGGTTAGAAAACTCCTGAACAGTACAAAGTAAAGCACACACTTTACACACAGGCTTTACTTATCCTGATCACATTAGCTGTGAGCTGTTTATTCCTGTTTCAGTCTGTTGGACACACTTCAACCAGGCTTTTTCACAATAAAGCTTTCTCAGCCCTGCCTGTGTAAACAGCCCTTTGGCTGTGTAATGGACAAAACTGAATACAATTGGACTGGTTTTCCCCCAAAAAGTCAGAAATACTCCTGTGGAAAAAGATGTTTTGGGATATGCTGTTATCAGGCATGACTTACCCAGAGCCATGTAATCATTGCAGACCGGCATGTAGTCCACAGCAAATCTTCATGTTCCGACAATAAATATCTAGGTCACATCCTCAGTCTATGGGCTTCAAATCCCACAGAATATAATCTTCACCTAAGAAAACATAAGGAAAAACGACAATTTATGAAAATAAAAAGACAAGGAAACAATCAAGTGTTATATGCGTCATACACAACATATGATGAGAGAAAGAATCAGTCAACACCATGACTGAGTGGTTTTCAGGGTTTCATACATCACAAACATCACATGCTGTCAGCTTAAGGAGATAGGGGATCTTAATAAACATGAAACCTTGTCACTAGAGAGTGAGAGTTAACATTAGCACAAACACTGTGTCAGCCAGTGCCAATTACAAGCTAACAAACAACATTACACAATAATGCTAACTGTGATGTGGCACAGCAGAGACTCAGCAGGTGCTCTTTTATTTTGAAACTCCTTGCTTTTCCATTGACTGTTAATGGCACATGGATAAGGTCGCAGGTCAGACCGACCATCTTGGTTACTATTGTGCATGGAAATATGCTCCAGAGCAGCATCTCTCTTTTAACCTGGTTTATCCCCTGCTGTTGAGCCCTGGAGAAGCTTTGTTTGTGAGTTTTGTTATATATTATATTTGTACAGTTTATAGTTTGTGGATATTGCTTCAGTCCTATTTGTTGTCTGTAGCATGTAAATCTATGTTTTAAGTTAACATTGCAATTTACCCTTTTATGTATGTAAAACCATTTTTCTGTATTAATATTTCAGTTTCAACAGAAAGAGTGTCTGGCTTTGTCTTCGTCAGTTGCTTTACAAACAGTAAAGCCCAACTTACTTTCACGTCTGAGTCATCCTTTCAATGCCAACCAAGTGTTCAGCTATGTGTTACTCAGCGCAGAGTCACGCACGCATAGTGGACAGAATACTAACTATTCTGACTCCTCTGAGTCTGGGTCTGACTGAAGCTCCAACACGTGGCAGAGTCTCTCTAATGTTTCCTTCTCTGACCATCTTGTTGCGCTCTGCTCTTTCAACTGGAGCACCTGGAGTAGGTGGTGGGTGGGGCTCAATGACACAGTTGTCTGTGAAGAAGTAAATGAGAGTAAACAAGCTCCAGACCCAGTCTTTTTTTTGTAACTTAAAGCCCCTACAAAGAACTTTTAACTGGATATACAAAAGTCTCTTGTTTCTGCTGATGTCTCTGTATGACCTACAACAGTAAATGAGGCCATCGCTGGGTAGCTAAGTAGTGTAACTCTTTGCCTTTGGGAGGCAGTGGTCAGGTCGGTCCACCGGACGAAATGATTTACGGCACTCAGACCGGAGACGGCACGTGCGAGCCAGATAAGCGTCTTTACATCAGTACCAGCTCGAGCTTATAATGCAGTCTTCATTCCAGCAAAATACTACCGCTTTTGTCTACACCAAAATCAAAACAAAATGAAAGTTATTTGTAGGGGCTTAAATTATGTTAAAATAAATACTGATCATAGCAGAGGCTCTTTAAATAACAATTTGAAGTTTTGGCTATTCAATTCAAAACAAATTATAGTAAATTGGGATCCAGCACCGTGCCATTCTAAAAGGATATTTGTTTGGATAATGAATGAACAAAGTTAACCTCTGGTAAAATCTTGCTTGGCCCTTTGTGCCACATGCTTTTGACCATCTGGAAGACAATATAGCACAGTTTGACATGACTCAGCACCAGGTCTCTCTACGCTGGGCTGTTCATGTGGTCAAGGGGCTTAACATGACCCACACCATCTCCAGTTGGAGTCAGGTGGACAGTCCCTTTGCTGCAAGTGTTTCCCCGTTTGTCCCCCCCCCCGGTTTCACAGCACAGGACTCAACCCTGTGTGGTGTGTCTGCAGGATGAGCTCAGTGAGTTCCTCCCCTGTAGTGGCACTTCACTGACTACTGGTGGCAGTGATGTGCTGCTGGAGCTGCATGAGCAGGATGTCAACAATGAAACAGCCAGGAATCCTCCTGCAGCGCCACACATGCACAATATCCCACACATTCACACATATTTTTGCACACACAATAAATACACATACATATACTAACACCCACGTATAAGAACACAGCAAGAAGGGTAGAGACTCTTATTCAGGTCTTCATGCTGTGTGGTTATGTGGAGTTTTTTCTTTTTTTTTTTTTTTAACCCAAACTTCTTTGCCAAAGCCAGAGCCTCTCCAGCTGGCTGTATCCAAGCAGCCGTGACACTGCAGAGATTTAGAGGATTGTGGACAAAGAGATGGACACAAGGCTCATTGAAGAAGGAAGATTGGTTCCAATTGGGAGGAGGTGGTCGGAGGTATCCCTGCAAACACTTGGAGGGACTGTTTATCCGAAGGATCCCTGGGCAGCGCTAAAGCTGCTCCTAACAACGTGTTTTTATATCCGCTCTGCTCCTGCAGAGGAAGCTTTATGTCGCGCACACAACCACAAAAGCTCAATTGTAATACACACATTAAAGAACATGTGAAGAGCAGAGGCAGAAAAAAAGTTTAACGCTTCTCCGTTTCACGTGTGGTTTAGGGTCACAAGGTTGACCACTGATACTCTCCCATTCTGACTCTGTTCACTTTAACAAAATAAGTAAAAGGCATGGAAATCATAATATTAATGTATCAGTGACAAATGGAAAAATAATCAGCAGTCAATATGTTTATATGTTATAATAATGATCAATAATATGAAACATAAATGTATGTTTTGAATATGTATATTAAAATATCACTTGTCATCACATGATCATTTTTATAAATAATAATGTAAGTAGTATTCATTGGGTTAATATTTTTAAACATTCTCAACAATATAAAAGTGTCATCATGAACAGTAACACAGTAGGTGAAGGTGTGATATATAACATATTGTAATTGTATTTATCTAATCATGGTATTGATTCATATGTTAATAACAAACATATGTGGAGTTGATAGTAATAATAACAATATGCATACATATAACATCATTGTTCTTACTGATGATGTTGATAGTAACTGGTATAATGGTAAGAACTATATGTCAGAACCAAACAGATGGATTGTGTCACATTTACCGATACATTGGCAGGTTACAGCAGCTCATCAGTTTACTTCTGTCCTACTCTCTGAACTACAGTTTTCTATACAGACATCAGTCAGTCAGTGTATTGTAAAAGAGAAAAAGAGAGTAAATCTAACAATAAAGGTACTAAGTCACCAACACTGCTTGTTTGCTGCAAATTATTTTGAAAGACTAAAATCTCCACTAACCAACCAATAATCAGTTATTCATTGGAAAATCGGCTGACCAAGGGTGTTAGCTTCAGCAACATTCACATTTATAGAGTCCAGCTGATTATTCTATTTGCAAATTTATTAACATTATGTTATTGTTCATTATTGTGGAAGGGAGAGTGCGAGTTAAATGATGCAGTGCTGTTGTTGTAGTTAGTTTATTTCAGTCTGTATTTACAAAATATGAATAAACATGCAGTTGAGGCATCAAGTAGAAAAAAGCACTGAAAAGGTGCAGGCTGAAGCCAAAGTTTATTTTGAGAAGAACGGATGGATTGGCATGTGTGGTTCTGTTGCAGTGTTCAGTGCTGTTGTGTAATGAAGGTTCACTGTGGACAAAGAGAAATTAATGAGACAAGAAACTGAACTTATTAGAACAACAACCAACTCTCTGCTCACATGGTAAGTTCAAACGATCATGTGTCAACATATTGTGCTTATACAGCCTCGATACAGCCCCTGTTTATCACAAAACAATGTGTTTATCTGAAGGTGTTGAAAAAAGTTGAGAAGCCCAGAGTGTATAGTAGCTATGTATTATTAATCACTCTTACATGCTGTGTGCCGTGTGTTTGTTTCTGTGAAAACATTTTTTTTTTCTGTCAGTTGGGTATACTGAATGACATTTCTTGCTTCACTACCCACAAGCCTCAGCTTCTGCCACGACCTGTGAAATCAGAGTTGACATTCACAACTTGGTCAGAATAATTTGTTGTTGCATGGTTGAACAAGGACTGATCCCCAGCTGCGTGACATAGAGATGTTGAAACGGGGGAGGAGTTACATTCGCCCTGGTGACAGATGGAGCTCGTCTCCCAGGTGACTCATCAGTGCGGAAGATGAAAACATCCAGGTACGATGCGGTGTACACAGAAAGGTAATGAGTTAAATACCATTCTCAAAAAATCAAAAAATCACTTCACAAAAAAGTTGACAACAAATCGTTGGGCCCTGATAACAGTCACAAAACTGTTACCTTTAAAAGGAGATTTCAATTTCCAAGCTTGCCTGAGGCGGATAAATCATGGGCAGAAGTCATGTGGGAGTGTTGTGTTTGTATTATTGACAAAGGCAGTGAGGTGTGAAAGAGCTGAAGGAGGAGCTGGACGGCAGCCACTGTCCATATGTCACTCACATTGCAAACCGTTATCAAGTGATATTTACTCCATGGTACCATGTCTCACTGTGATGAGAGAGTCACAAAAAGATGTTTGAGTTAGATTAATATGTAATTTTACATTTGTTGACTAGGAGTGCTTGCTCTCCTTGCCTTATATATTTTTGTTCAAATTGCCTCTTTCGCTATAAATATAACGAATATTTTAGTTTGTAGGTATGCTTTCTTACAGCATGTGAATAACTGTAATTAGAATCTATTTGTTTTGAAGTTGTACTGTCTCCAGATGTATCTTTGCTATAAAAGGCACCTGGATCGCATGCTGCCTTTTATAAAACACTAAATAATTGCATGATGGGTCAAAAACCATCTATCAGAGAGATAACAGAAACTTACATGATGGTGTGAAGGGAAACCAAAGGGCTGCAGCACTAGAAGTTTTAATGTTGATTCATATCAGTATGGGAGTATTGCTATTCATTAACTTCTTCCATAAACATGTAGTCTGGTAAGTATGATGAATGAATACAGTCATTATTGGCTTTGTTATTATTATTGAATTTCATCACACATAATTTCAAATGCAGTGTTTTATTTAATCTATTCATGAGTTGACTTGATTGGAAAAATAGAAGTAAACACATGATGTCAAATAGCACATTGTTACAAAAGTTATAATTTACATCCAATGACCTTTGGCTAGTAGCACAGAAAAAAAAACATCACAGGATTCAAATACACAGCTACGAATGTGAAATACACAATTCAAAAGAAAAATACATTTTGCAGCATATTGAGTTAAAAGTGATCACAAATATGCTTTGAAGTATATCCTGAAGGTGGACACAGGCCATTCTATTACAATACATATACTCAACAAATGCTATGTGCAATAGCTTTAATGCTCATTCTGTGTGTTCAATAACATCACACAGCTATATAAGACTCCACAGGGGCTGGAGTAGTAGTGAGACTGTATGTATGTCACCCTCAAACCAACTGCTTACCTTTGGACTATAAGCATGTCCTCCCTGTGGCCTTAAATCCCATTATGTTTTAGGAAGGACGTGAGAGAGGGGTATTGAATATGGAGGATTAGAGGGTGGGAGCAGCTGAGTGCTCCCTTTATCATGAGGATATGGAAACAAGAGGGGGAGAGAGATGGTGCTCTCTATTTCAACTGGGAGCTTGGACTTCCCTCCAAATGGATTTTCAAACCTAACCTAATCCAGCCTCAAAATCCAAAATGACAGCTTTATGTATCAAGATAAGCAAAAGCTTGTTTTCTTGTGTGTCATTAAATCAGTTGTGAGAGGACATGTCTGTATCTGTGGACAAGCTACTTCATACTGTGCTGCTATAAAGTGATATTGCTAATAAGAATGACAATAACAAGCTCCAGCTTCTACTGGGAAATGAATGAGGCAGAGTCAGGCCATGGAGGGACATAGTGGAAGATGAAGGGGAGAGGGTTACAGCAGTTGTTTTTCTGACCCTGCCCTGTGATTGAACCTGTATGCTCTGTGATTTGTAGGTTTGGTTGAAAACATATTTTAACATAGAGTTTTAAATATGATTATTAGCAGTGACAGTGTGTGGTCCAGGTTATACCCCTTTAGAGAAACAGCAGCAGGCCAGAAGCCACAGTTTAACACTGTCAAACAAACTCAGCTTCAACACAGGATTTCTCTCATGAAAATCAATATTGGATTTCTCGCCACTTTTTCATAACTGTATAGATTAACTCTGGTGGGGTTAGAGCACTCTGTACTATGAATTAACACACTGTGTTAGTTGGAAAGCAGTTCTATTGTACATAGTTCTGTTTTCCTCGTTTCCCCTCTGCTTGTCTCATCTCTGAGGTCCACAGGGGTGTGTGTGTAGGTGAGGGAGAAGAGTCCTCCACCGCAGCAGACAAGCCCCCAGGTAGTGCTTAACACACAATCAACGCCATTAGCTACTGCAGGCAGCAATCAAAACTGTGACATTTGTGTTTTTACTGGAAACACATTAGCACATAGAACTGTACATCACAGAGCAGACATCTTCTGTTCTCCATTCTCATTGAACTCCAAATGGAATGATCTGTCAACAAAGCCATGACCAGCCATTGTTATTGTATCCGTGGCAACCAAGGTAGGTAGAGTCTGTAGATGTGTCCCAATGCATCCTTTACAGGTGGCATTTTAAGGTTGATTACATCACAGTGTCGTGACAAAGCCTGTACCAATTAGAAGGCTCCTTCAAATGCAGCCCACCAATCCAGCTTTCCTTCGCCTGTTCTAGGAGGACAGCGCACCTATCCTTCATGGTCTCCCATATCAAGATTCTTTGTGTGCTGTTATTATTAGCTACCTAGCATGCTAGCTATCATAATGTTGAGGCGGCTCCGTGCTGTAGCCATGGTAGCCCCGCTCTGCGGCCGGCTTGGAGTTGGGGTCGCAGCTGAGCAGGGCTCTGCCGGGCACGTAGCCTGATGCAAGGAGGCACTGGAAGTGTCAAAAAGCCAACACTTTCAAATGTTTAACATTAGGACGTTGATTGCGTTGACGCAATCAGGAAATGCTCTGAAATCTAGACTGTCCCATTGACCAACCTCTGACGTGGCTATCAGAGGTACCTCCGCTGCCTCTGTAGACTGCGCAGGCTGGGTCCAAAGGGTCCAGCCCCTAAATTGGCACACAGATTGTGGCTGTGAAATCACTTACTAATTCACGTCTCACTACTCACTATATAGGGAGTTGTTTATAGAGGACCATATAGTGAGCTCATTGGTGAAAGGAAAAAACACCTACGCTACGGTATACATAATTTCTAACACTTGTTCACCGAAAGCACACTCATAGCCTTTGCAGACTTAAGATCAGAATTTGAAATTATGAAAAAAGACTTTCACAAACTATTGCAAATTCCCCATCCAATTACTGCCTTGGAAAGGGAAGGATAGCTGTCTTTGGGGCTGACAAAGACTTCTAATGCTCTGTTAGATCTTCACAGCTCCTCCTTAACCCCACTTAGGAATGTATGGGAAAAGGATTTGGGTTGTGATTTTACCAAGGACTAGTGTCAGAATGTCTTTACCTCATTATCTTTTAATAAAATAATTGAACAGAATTATAAGTTTATGCACAGGAAGTACATGGTCAGGTCCATCTAAGATGTTTCCTAACTCATCCATCCTCTAGGTGTCATGACTGTAAAATATGTATGGGGTCAATTATGCACACTTTTTGGGAGTGCAGAAAATTAAAGCGTTTTTGGAAGGCTGTACATGACCTGACTGTCAAGGTTGTGGAAACCCTGCTGGACAACACAGCGATACGTTATCTCTTTGGTACAGAACTGGACAAGACACTGGATCCCACCCACACAAAGAGGATTAACATAATATCCTGTCATGAAGAAATGCATCCTACTCACCTGGAACCAATATTTAATTTGTTTGAACCAGTTTTGAATGAACAACATACGTACACTTTAAAAAATAAGGGGAACCCCTTTCTTTGAATATGGGAACGGCTTATGGACCTCTGACACTCACCTAGCACGGCTGGGCATGCTTGGAATCCATATACGAAAGATACATATATTTGACCATGGCCTGATTTGATTTAATTTGCTATTTATTTCATAAGATGTCTTTTTACTTTATGCAATTGTATTTTTTTTCTTAAAGCTGTTCTGTTTTACTTTGGCTTTGTTTTCTGTTTTAACTCTATCCTTGATCTCCATCTGTGTTATGTATGTTTGTCAAACGCCTTGTCTATTGTCTGCCATGTCTGCCGTCTTTTGATGTGACCACACTGCGTTATGGTATATTGCTTGGTGACCATTGGTTGTTCACTACTTTTAAGGCTGCATTGTGGGATACTATCCTAGTCCACTATATAGGATATGTCAATTCTCACTATACATTAAGATGGCACTACACAATGGCCTAGTCACTACGTAGTCCACTATATAAACTGTGTCCCAATTTAGAGGCACCTCCAAAGCCTGCATCGACCTTCAGGATGTTTCCTGATTGCATCTGAACGCAATCAACGTCCTAACGTCAAACATTTGAAAGGAAATCGGGGACATTGTCAGCACGTTGGTCAAAATTGAAATGTTATGATTATGAAGTAAATAACAGGGGCAATTACATGTTAATGTATTTTGACAATGTCTATTAAAGCAAATGAGTAGCCAATAAGTAGTTTGGGTAGTCCCAACTCAAGTTAGAGTTCCAACCTCTCACAGTCACTTCTAGCTACATGCAACAGCATCAGCAAGACTAAACAACGTCAACAAATGCTACTGTATTATAATTAAAGAATAGCCACCTCTGTTAAAGCTGCATGAGTTGTTTATTCAATCACATGTCTCCAGCATTTAACATTAGAGCTGTAACAATCAAAACCAGAGATAAAACAAAAACAACAACAAAACAGATGCCAAGGCTGAAGGAGGCTTCTGCCACAAACAATGAAACATTTTCACATTACTGGGTTGATTCTTATCTGTTTTCTAACAGGTTCTGCACACATAATCTCAGCACGTTAGTTTAACTGGCTAACGTAATAACTGGAGTTTCCTTTTTGCGCAACTTTTTTTTTCCCCCATTCAAATCGGGGACAGTTTTAACCGGGGACAGGTCCGCCTAATTGGGGACTGTCCCCGAAAATCGGGGACGTCTGGTCACCATGTCGTACACAGCCTGTGTGTTAATTACTGGGACCATGACATCCAAGGTACTGTGCACTTCTATGGTTGTTGATGTGGGAGGATTCATTGGCCCCACATATTAAAATTTAGATTTTGACAATGGTACTAAAATTTACACCAACGCTGCACAGCGATCCGTCCAAAAATGTAACGTAAATGTTGCTATTATACAGTTAAAAATATTGAAGCTAAATCTGGGGGCAAAGCACTAGGGGGTCTCTGGCTGGGTGTGTTCTCGCTGGGTGGCAAGGCGGCACGATCACCAGAGCTGATGTGCTGGACCCCTCAGGGTCGACTGCTACACCACGTTGCTGTGTGTGAGCTGCACCACAGCTACTGCTTTCTGTCCTGACCCAGCCGCCCTTCGGAGAAGGCTCCAACACCCATGTCACACACCCAACTGACACAAGTGAGAGTACAGAGAGAGATTAAGTCACAAATTTTGGCAAGACACTCAAAATTACAATATACTAAATCTAGTGAGAGGCTTCAGAACACACATACAGGTGCCTGACACAAGATAGAGCAGAGAGGGACTTTGCAGAAAGAATTCTGCAAAGTCGGAATAATGACAAGTTGTTTCCTATCTCGGGTCTCTTTATTCACAGCCCTTGGGGGAACTTCTGTTGATAAAAAGCAAAGAAATTCGGAGCAGAATTGTGTTTTTATTATGTCAGTGATGGAAAACATAGAGCAGTGACAGACAGAAGCAGCAGAAACCTCTGTGCCTCCAACACAGTGAGAAATCATTCATTTGTGTTGAGAAATAGAGCGATCACACTGATTTCATTTGAACACCAGCAGATCACATTTGGGCGCGAAAATGGATATTCCCTGTTGCCTGGTGCTCTCGCATATTTCTCTTCTCCTCTCATTCAGTGTTCCCCGCTGTGAGCGGGCCTTTGGAAAACAGTTTTTTTTTACCGAATGAGCCACTGGAGAACATTTCCCTGGCTGATACCCGTGCTGCTCTATCACGATGTTGTCCACACATGACCAACTGCATTTGTCAATATGTGCAGTGAAAGTGGTCTGTTTCTGGAGTGACATTTTGATAGACTGATGTATTTGCTTGCCGGGTTTCTTTCATCATTTTCTTTTATCAGCATTGATTTCCCCCCTGACTGACTCCCTCGGCTCCTCTGGGGTCAAAGGTCAAAGAGGAAAGCATTATTTCTTATCAGTCTGACTGTTGTGGTTGTTCACAGCTGCACCAACTGATCAAACGACTATTATCTGCAAATGGAAAGTTAATGGAAGCAAAAAGGTGCAGGTTTAATGGGCATCAGTCAGGATATAGAGTCAGTATGCACAGCAAGTGGAGTGCCCACTTCACAAACACTGTTAAAGGCCTTCTGTCTTATTATGTATATATATTAGTGTTGCTTCAGACTCTTTTTTTTCAGGAATACTGGGAAATGGTCAGTCAATCTGAGGGTATTTTGTAATTATGTTGCCTTAATACTAACCTAAACTAATGATACACACTATAAACTGAGTCAAATGTATAATTTCCTTGTTTAGATCACATTGCAACATTGCAAGGCCTATTTGTTTTTGTGATGAAAGTAATCTAACGTTATTTGTATGCTACTTTATAGAAGTGAGTTTGAAGTAATGTTAGGCTGTTAATGTATGACGGCTGACAAGACGTTCTGATGAGCCGAGGTCCACTGAATTTTGTTACCGTCGTGTCACGGTTTGATTAATGTGGAGGGTGTGTGACACACTTGTTTTCTTCCCCTTACAAACACAAACATTTTATGTGATATATGAATATGAATATAGTTGTTCTGTTGAATGTATTAATATGTACATGAATGAAATCAGCACATAGTAGCCTTAAAGCAGAATTAAAATGTATCCTCATGTGTTTTTCCTTTTAAAAAAATGTATATATACATGCATATGTGTGTGTGTGTCAGTGTATGTAAATTATATAGTTAGTTCATGAATAGAATTAATGACAGTGCAGATTGCTTCACCCCTTCCTCCACCCCACTGCTCCTCTGTTCTAATCCAGGCACAGGTCTTCTCTGGCTGTCACAGTCCTCTCTGGGATTGGCAGTTTAATTAACTTCATATCTCCATGTGCTGCCGGAACAGCTACTTCTCTCCGCATGAGAAGGATGTATGTGTGGAAGCAGCTGCGAGCATCACGCGTGTTACATGAAGACCCTCTGATCCTCTGCAGTGCCAGCGTACTAACACACAGTCAGCTGGAGAGTGAGAAGTTGGAGAGTTGTAGGTACAGATGGTCACCAAGAGCTGAGCAGCGATGTTCATGTGGGTTGGATGTGTAAAAAGAAAAAAAACACACTTTATTGCAGAATCAGATTTTATTTAGTGTGATTTTTTTCTCCAAAACATTTATTTGCTTTTTATTAAATCTCCATCAAAAGTATATTTATATAGCAAAGCTGTTTCCCTATTTTGTGTGACCCGATCAGCAGCTCCCCTGCTTTTCGAGCCCTTGGCCTCTTTTACCTCAGTTTTGGTTCGGCCCCACTGGATATCTGTTTTCAAAAAGCACTGACAAGAAAGATATGAAATACATTGGCACATGACTCCTACTGGAAACTACAAACAACAACAAAACACAAATAAATTCACCCATTTACATTAACACGTGTCCTGCTCTTCGCTCTTTCTGACAACACTGAATTGCACTTCATCTCCTCAGTCTCTGTGTTGTGATTTGATTTTATTGCGGCACGGAAAATTCATGTCACAGTGAAAAACGATTAAAGAAAATAATAGAGAATGTCACTTAACATGTGTTTTTTATTTTTAATATGTCAAAAATGTGACACCCCCAAGG
>OMNW01029627.1:0-11009 GCA_900303245.1 Selene dorsalis | reverse complement strand
CGAACCGGAACCGGAACCGGGACCGGGACCGGGACCAGATCCGGGATTCAGACAGGGACCAGAACCGGGACCGGAACCGGGACCCGAACCGGAACCGGGACCCGAACCGGGACCGGTACCAGATCCGGAATCCAGACAGGGACCAGAACCGGGACCGGAACCCGAACCGGGAGCGGAACCGGGACCCGAACCAAAACCGGAACCCGAACCGGAACCGGGACCCGAACCGGAACCGGGATCGGGACCGGGACCGGGACCGGGACCAGATCCGAAATCCAGACAGGGACCAGAACAGGGGCCGGGAAATGATATGTTCCGATGCTTCCGACGACATCTGCTGTATTTGACTTTACATGGCTTTGAACTCTGGCTAAGTTCCTTTCAAAGACTTGAAAAGTGACATAAGTCAAATAGTCCAGCTACACACTAATCCAAAATGGCGCCCATGAAAAAGTCCTCACTTCACTAGTCGTGTGTTTTAATGCTGATTGTTTCACTTTTGTTTCACTTTTGTTTCACGTTTCTTAAAGAATCTGAGGTGGGACATTGAATCAGGGTCATCTAGTGGGGAAAGTTACAAGTACTTCTCTCTAAGTGTAGCAGAAAGGGTGGTCCTCACTTCATCTGCACACTTACCTGGAGCTCACTATGATGCCCATACAGGAATGTGTGTGTGTGTGTCCATGTGTGTATCAATATTAAAAAAAAAAAAAAAAAGCAAAATGTATATACATGGGTAAATATGTTTCTTGTTGCAGTTTCATAAACAGGAACTCTTTACTTTGTTCATGGAAAAATTCCAACCAAGACATGTCTTGGGAAGGACAGAAGGACTACTGATTGTATGAATATTATTACTTCAACTATTGATTAATCTGCTGATTGCTTGAGCTGTTTTGTCTAAAAAATGGTGAAAAATTTGAAAATGGAATTTACCACAGCTTGAAGTGACGCCTTTAAATGTCAGAGAGAGACTGAAAGATATTCAGTCACTGTCAGGTATGATAAAGAAAAACACTAAGTCTTCAGGTCATTTGAGAAGCTGTAACTTTCATATTTTTTGCCACTTTTTGGTTGAAAGAAATGACTGAAATTATCATTTTTATCATTAAAATAGTTCATGTTGATGTTTTTCATGAGGTAAATAATCAATTAATTGTGAATAACATGACACAGACACAGTTCATTTTCATCAGTTAACTCTAGTAACAACAATAAACATTCAAGAATGCATAAACTGTGTGTGATGAACATCCAAAGTCTGAATAGTATATATTTTGGTGTTGTCAGAGCTGCAGGTGTGAACCAGATCTTGGTAACGTTTACAGTGATGTCGTTGAACGTCAGTGTTAAACAGAAGCTTGTGTGACAGGTGTGGAAACAACTTCAACACCAGAGAGATGTTTAGCTCCTTAAAGACAACAAAGTGTATAAGAAACACAGGAGTGCACATTCAAACAGCTGAAGTCGATGTGAGGGATTATCTGTCTGCTCATGCATATTCATCCCTCTCTTTTTTTCTTTCTCTCTCTCTCTCTCAGGATGGAAAGACAGCCGAGGATTTGGCTTCTACAGATCAACACGAACACATCGTTTCTTTGCTGGGGAAGCTTAAAAAGGTAAATAAGTCAATAACAGCCTTAAGTGAATTAAATCAGTGGTTTCTTCATGACATTGTGATTTAAGTGGAATAAAAGGAAAAGAAAAGACCTAAGATCTGCGTTATGTAAAACAAACACTCCTCACACATGGTCTATTTCAGTGCAGAGGTGTGGAGAGCGACGTTTCCAAGCAGGAATGTGTTAGATGTTAGCACACCGCCGTTTTTAGACTGTGTCACAGCACTTTCCTCACACACACGCACGCTCAGGTGGAAATACATGAGAAAATACTTAACAGGTGATGGCAGGAAACATTTGAGGCTTTCACAGTGAACAGGTTCTTTATTAAATCCTGAAGAGAAGGAGCTAATCCTCCGCGCAAATCCAACTGTCTACTGTCTTTATAATTTGCTCTCCTCACCTGGCCTCTCTGTCAGATAAGGCTCATATGTAAGATGCATGTTAAAAGAAACCACAGCTCCACTATCAGCAGCTACAGGGCTCATGTGTACAGCACATCATCTCAAAGTGTGTGATGTCCTCAGGACCACCAGAGTGAGAGTCAACTTCACCAGTGCTGTAGTAACTTTGGACGGCCAGAGACCATTTGTCCTGACATTCATGAGGGTTATCAGTGTCCAGCCTACTGTTCCTATGCTAGCATGCTAGGCTAGCAGGTCTGAGCTTCTTACTCCCTGTGGTAGAAACTTTGTTGCATAACAATAACAAGTATTGTAAACTGGACTCATTATTGTATATCTCACCAAAGTAAGATTAAGTCAGTCAGGGTTCAGGGCCTAAGAGGCAGGAGGGAATTGGGCCTCTTGGGCCTCCGGTTCGGGTTCCGATGTCGGTTCGGGTTCGGGTCCGGAACCCGCAGGAGTGTGTGTGTGTGTGTGTGTGTGTGTGTCTGTGAGAGCTACAGCTAAGTAAGTAAAGATTTATAAACTAGTGACATTGGCGCAGAAAGAGCAGTGTGTGTGTGTGTTTGTGTGTGAGATAAAACACTTAAACACACACAGTAGTGTCACAGGTTTAACCCATAATCTCTTGTTTATGACAGATAAGACTACACAGATATACACACCATAACACATGTATGGTATATAACGTTATCCACCGCTCCACGGATTTCTTTCTTGCCAGCTTCGTTAAAGACGAGTGCACATGGCCAGGAGGAGGGAGGAACTATAGATTTTGGCAAAACCTCCACTTCCTTTGACATCTCTGTTTGCAGCCTCATTGGCATCGTCTTCACTTGCATGAAAATGAAGTGTGGAACTTAAATGTAATAGTAAGTGTTGTGAAGCTCAGACTCTGAGGAATCCGTCCAGTCAGTTAATCCATAGTGACTTAAAGTGGAGACTATAGAGTGAAGCTGTTGGGTTTCGGTGTCTCGCCCCGAAGGCTCTTTAATAGGACAGGACACATCCCACTGTGATCAAAGCTGCAACGCTCCACTTCCTTGACATTTCTACACTCTTCCCTCCAGAGCTCAGCCCAGTGTTCCCAGTCTGAACTAAAGCCCTGCCCACCAAAACACACACAGACTGTCTTTTTTTTTTTTATTACCTGAAGCTAAATGTTACCGACTTCTCCTCTAATCCATTTTCCCAGAGCACCTGCTGGGATTCAGCACCGAGCGTGAAAACATGAAAGCCACAACTGTGAAAACAGTCATCCTCTGCAATATGCTGGTGCTAATTTCAGACACTTTATAACGCGCTGACGCCAGTTTTTGAAGGAGACTTGACGACAACTTTCCCAAGGTAACCCAGGAAAGAAAAAAAACGACGCAGTTCTGCCAACTCCACTTCAACAGAAATTTATCTCAAAATGAAACGTGTGCGTTCTGTCCCGATGTGAATCACACCGAGTGAAATTAGAAACTTTTATTTATTGAATGCGTGAACGGGACCCAGGTGGGAGGATGGAGAGCTTTCACATCCCACACAACCACTCACAGCATTTGAAGCCACTTCTGACGCATGAGTCATGGTTTTAAAAAAAGGGTCTTACATGTTAATAAATGTTATCTGTGCTTTAGAGGTGCAGCAGGCAGCAGCAGTGTTTGCGCAGCTTGAATTAACAACATGAAAAACTTTAAAACGTGAAGATGGAAAAAAAAAAAAACAGGATCAACACTAAATGAGACAGACAGGCTGTTATGATCAATATGTGTCAATCAACAACAAATCAAATCAAATCAAATCAATTCATCTCACGCACCACCAGGATGTGGACTGATACTGGGTCATGGAGGCTGTGAGGAACAAACATGAGTCATCATTAATGAGCCTATAACTTTACAGGCTTTATAGGGATGGCAGTATTGATCAGTCAGATACTGTTATTGGAAATATTGGTATCAACATTCATGGTGTCCAGAGGATTAATCATTAAGACTTTGACTTTAATAACAGATTGACTCATCGAATGTAATCTAAAGATGCAGCATGTGGAACAAAATCTGATAAATTGAAACCTGTCGTCTGATTTTTTTTTTTTTTTTTCCCCCAAGGCTCCTTGAACTGAACACGTGTATAGACATCAGTGTCATGCAGTAGATAAATCCTCGTCCTCCTCTCTGGTGTTTTATCGGTTTGTTTGTTTTTTGTTTTTTGTTGTTTTCCCAGGACAACCACAAGCTGAGCTACATCCAGCAGCTGCGGCCCACCCAGACCCTGCAGCCCCGGATCAAGCTGAAGCTGTTCGGTCACTCTGGATCCGGGAAGAGCACCCTGCTGGAGTCTCTGAAGTGCGGCATCCTGCGCAGCTTCTTCAGGAGGAGGAGGACACGCATGACCAACACGGCCCGTCACCCCAACTCCCCCATCAACTCCAAACCTCCCGGTAGGTAACGCACACAGCTCTGACCCTGACCCGTTCATCGGCTTAAACAACAAACACTCTTCTGCTTGTGGCAGATTTGTGTGTTTATCCACCAAAGACTACAAATTTCACCAGAGTAAATGTTAAAGGAGAAGGATGCCCATGAGCAAGGCACTCAGCTCTGCACCGTCTTTAATGGAGGGCAGTGCACGGAAACACAGCAGCGTCTCGGCCACCTTGACCTGAGTCATTGCTGAGCTGCTCTGTGCATTAAATATGTATAAGATTATATATGTTTTATACAGATGTGTGAATTATTTATGGTCGTTGTATTTATAGTGAACAAGTGCATTTTCGAGAAATAACAGCATGAATGTGAATATTTTTGTTTGTTTGTTTGTTTGTTTTTTACCTTGCTGCCCCTTAAAAAAAGAAAGACCAATCTCATGATAACTTTAAATCCTATAAAATCCTATAAAACAAAATGATCCCATTATCACGTGAATGATAAAAAAAAATAGCACTAATTGTGAGATAATGACTCGTCATTAAAAGGTGACTGCAGGCGACCCAGCTCAGGTTGACGGCTCACAGCTCTTCTTCGCCTACATCACATTTCAGATATTAGATATTACAATATAATACCACTGATTAACTACAAGTTTCAGGACGCCCACATTTCTCTAGTTTTTATTTAAGTATAAGCAGCTCAACTCCAGTGAAAAAACTTAAAGTATGCAAAGGTAATAAAGATAACACATTAAATTAAAGTCAGCTAAGGAGACCGAGATACAATAAAACACAAAGCAGTAAACGCAGAGCTGTTTACATGATGAAACGAGGGTTGATCCAGGGAGGTTCGAACCCATTTAGAGATTTATAAACAAAAAAGAACCTTAAATAGGACGTGATGATGAAGTTGTTGGAGTGTGAGTGTGAAGTAAAAACTGAGATATAATCCAAATACCAGTCATGAGTTCACACCAGCACCACACCTCCCTCCTCCTCTTCCTTCTCCTCCTCCTATGGATGAGTCCCAGCGATGCTGAGGTGAAACGTCCATTAACCTGCCGTCTCTTAAGCTTCTACAAAACAAAAACAAAAACAAAACAGGACTCTGGTACCCAGCAGCCTGAACCTGAAACAGCTCTACTAACCCCGGTATTAACCCCCGTCACTCCAGAAACAGTTGTGGGCTCAGAAAAGCTTTTGTTGAGTGACACATCTGTGATTAAACTCCCTGAACACATTCAGGGTTGTGTAAAAAAAAAAAAAAACAAACAAACACACACTCGTTTCTCTGGTTTTACACACACACACACACATGATGGTGTCTCCTTTAACCAGCCTGTGTTGCGGCGCTGCAGAGCCATTACCTCCCAGCTGCCTCGACGCTCCCTCAGATAATGGGCATTTAGGTGAGATGTACAGAGTCACCGATCCTTGTCCTCCCTCTTCACTATCAGAGAATCTGTGGCCTCAGTAGAAAAGAGCCTTTTTTTTTTTTTTCTTTTCTCTGCTTCGTCGCGAGCTGAATTCAGCAGCCGTCTTTATTGACATTGTGTTATAACTGCAGTGATACGTGACAGGAGTCCACAGTGAGACACAAAGAAACACGGGCCGCCGTGTTCGTTTGTCAAGCAGAGAGATCTCTGTTCAAGCAGGAATAATACAAGTATTGATTTTCTGCTTTTTATGAGCCTGGTAGAAGTCTAAATACGACACATTGAATGTATATTTACCTTCATCTGGTGTCGATATTTGTAAATTTATGATTCTGTTAAGACTCAAATCTCAGTTTTTTGTCGCCTGGAAGATTTCTGCAGTGTGTATTGATTCCTGTCTGTGTGAGTGGGACTGATCTTCCTTCACCCATTCACTTCAGCAGTGTGTAAACCAGCAGTGGTTGTGCTCTGCTGCTACAACACAGACTAAAGGTTTCATTTATTCTTTATGAATCATTTATGAATCGCCTTTTCTTTTAAGATGCAGACATGAGAGCATCTTTGAAGTGACGCCGCAGCAGATGTTAGTGTTTAAGAAGAAAAACAAGCTGTCTGACTGTAAAACCAGAGGAAACGGTTTTTCATGCACTGTAATGTTTTTCTCACATTTTTCCAATAATGTCTCCAAGCAGAAGTGAGAGGCTGACGGATAACACAGTGTCTTGTGTTATCTGTTTTTTTTTTAAGTGTCTTGTGACCTGACTTTACCTAAAATATATATCAAAGTAAATGTGATCAGACTTAAAGGAGAAGTTCTGTTTTTTGCATAAAATACATTTATTTACTTGGAGTGAACTTGGAGTCCTTCGGACGATATTTAGATCCACTCGAGATCCGCGTAAATCCATATAACGGGAGTTGTTGGGGCATCGTCGAAAACATTACCTGCCGCGAAACTCGTTCATTTCACCAGTATTTTGTTATGAATCACCATGTGCGGTGGTGCGCGGCAGTGACGTCATCGCCATCGAAGAAAATGTGATTTCTCTGGTTCAGTTTGACTCTGTGAGCTGTTGAAAATCTTACGTAATGTCCCTAAAGTAAACGGCACATACTTTCCTTCAGCTTACCTTTTGCAATCATGCCTGAAACACATGTCGTGTGTTCTGTTATAGTTCAGTTTCTCTCAGCAAAAAACTCCACGATTGGCTGGAAGACAGGAGACGGACAAAATGATTAACTTTGTATAATGATGACAACAACAAAAAGGAAATTTAATGATGATGATGTCAGATTGTGGTGTTTTGTTCAGTTTTTATAAAGGACGCAGCTCGTGGTGCGTTCAGGGTCCATAGGAACTGGTAGAAATAAAAACAAAAACCCAATAATCAAACATTTACGCCCAGATTGAAACAAACTGTGACTCATAATGAAACTGTAGGTGTGGTCTCACAGAGTGTGGAGAAAAAAATCCAGATGTTATATCTGCATTGTGGATTTATCTTCTGTAGAACAGCGCCCCCCTGTGTTAGCAATGTGTTATTATAGTGTGAAATAAAGGCCATTAATGCACATCAGCTCTTTATACAGATCTGCACTGCAGTGACTCATGGGAACAGTTCAAACTTATTATATAGATATATTTGCATTTTTAGAGTTTTGTAGTAAGAAGCTGTGTCTGTATTCTTGCTTTTCTTTTTTTTTTATTGTGTCGAGTCAATGTGATTTAGAAGCTTGAAGCTTTACAACAAACATCCTCCATCTTTACATCCTGAATTCAGATTTGAGGGCAAAACTTTCCTTTAAATAAACTTTCAACAGGAAAACAAATGGAAGAAACTTCCACAACAGAAGATGGACAGGATGAACAGATGCAATATATGTGTAGTGAGAATGTGCAGTTTCTCCTAAAGCAAAGGCAGAAAAACAACCTGTTTTTTGTTTTTTACAACACTTTCAATTGTTTAAAACACACTATTGATGTAAATTTATTTTCTATTTCTAACCGTTTTCCTGCATTTCTGGGTAAAGCCCAAGGGAAGATACACTGAACCTTTACTCCACATGTGCTTACAACAATAATAATATAATACAAACAATGTACGAATGTGAATAACTCATCAAAAAGCTTCACAAAAATCAAATATGTAACATGTAGAAACCATGCGCTGCTCCTGATGCTAGTTTTCTTCTAGTAAAAGTCTAGACTGTGTGATTTGACCTTTTCAGCCGTGCTGCAGGTGCTGATGATGAGTTTCCTTCGCCTCCTCCTCCTCACGTGTCTTTTCCTCTGTGTTTTAGTGTCAGTGAGTATTTCCAACTTGTACCCAGGCTGTGAGAACGTGAGCGTGCGGAGTCGCAGCATGATGTTCGAGCCCAGCCTCACCAAAGGCGTCCTGGAGGTCTTCTCCCCCGTCCACAACGCTCTGTCCGCAGCCGACGAACAGGCCACCAAGGCCATCGACATCCAGCACGCCAGCGTCCACGGTCGGAACCACAGATGTTTCCATTCACCCACAGCTGGATCTGTTTTCTGGATCTTGTGTCACCTGTTCATCTCTCTCTCTGCAGGCGTGGGGGATTTCAGCGTGTGGGAGTTCTCGGGGAACCCGGTCTATTACTGCTCCTACGACTACTTTGCAGCCAATGATGTCACAGCGATCCACCTGGTCCTGTTCAGCCTGGAGGAGCCGTACGAGACTCAGCTGAGCCACATCACCTACTGGCTGAACCTGCTGAAAGCCCTCACCCTGCCCCAGGACAACATCGGTGAGGACACATGGACACTGGAGGGGGACACTTAAAATTTGCCTTTTAAGTTTAGAATGAATTTAATACGTTTTCTCTGTGTTTCCAGCTTTCGGAGGTCGGATCCAGCAGCCGCTCGTCGTCGTCCTGGTGGCGACGCACGCCGACCTCGCTGACGTCCCCAGAGCTTTTTCTGGAGAGTTCACCTACGACAAGGAGAGAGCTCTTCTCAAGGAAGTCAGGAACAGGTCGGCACACAGAGAAGACACAGGGAGATTGTTTTACTCACATAAATCTGGCTCCTCTCCGTGTGGAGTATCTGAAAATACTACATTACCCATGAGCCTCAGCAATCTGCATGAGAGACAGATGTTTCAGATAGATGAGATCTCCAGTGTTAAAACGTCTGTTCTGTGTCCAGGTTCGGGAACGACCTGCAGGTCAGTGACAAACTGTTTGTGATGGACGCCGGAGCCTCAAACTCCAAAGACATGAAGCTGCTGAGGAGCCACCTGCAGGAGCTCCGCACCAACATCATCTCTGTGAGCTCCACTATCTCTCTCTGTTTCCCAGCCTGCTCATCATCATCGTTGTTGTTGTTCTTCTTGTTTGTATCTTAAACCATGTACTTGTATTGATATTGTATAAACTAAATGAAACCATATCCACACACCAATGCAGAGGTGTATTCCCATGACCTTGTTGTCGGAGCGGTTGCTGACCACCCTGCCGACCTGGAGGAAGCTGAGCGGACCCAACCAGCTGACGTCATGGCAACAGTTCGTCAGCGACGTCCAGGAGCACATCAACCCTCTGGTCAGCCAGGATCACCTCCGCACTCTGGCCCTGCAGCTGCACAGCATGGGGGAGGTGAGTGAGACCAAAACATCTGTAGCTTCAGGGAAGTAGAAAATAATTATTAGAGTGAGAACAGAAAAGTGAAGAGCTCACACGTACAGTGATAGTTGATATATTGAAATTATCTGTAATAATAAAATATTAACTCACAATCAGATTTATTTATATAGACCAAACAAAATTACAAACAAAAATCGCCACAGTAGAAAATATAACCTAACTGGTGTATTTCTGAAGATTCATATTCAACAGTATCTGAGACTTATCATCAGAGACTGTCAGTTCCTCCAGTCCACCACCAGGAGGAGCTGTTTTTTCATGAACCAATTAAACCTAATCTAAGTTTTCATGTGAGAACGAGTCACTGTGCAGCAGCATGTAACCAGTTATGACTCGACTCAGGAAGCTGAATGAGGAACCTGAAGAGTGTGAAAAGTGAACACCTAAAATGTGTTTGTTAAAAATAAGTCGACATGATCTCAGTGGAATCACAGAAACTTCAGCAGCTTTCACCACACAGATCTTTCTTTTCTGAATCCTCCTCTGTTTCTTCTCTGACCTGTCATGTCACCTCACTTGTTTCTCCCCCTCCTTTATTTCCTCCCCTCCCTCAGATCAACATCATGCAGAGTGAGACGGTTCAGGACGTGGTTCTGCTCGAGCCTCGCTGGCTCTGCAGCAACGTCCTCGGCAAGCTGCTCTCCGTGGAGACGCCCAAGGCCATCCACCACTACAGGGGGCGCTACAGGCTGGAGGAGGTTCAGGCTCTGGCTCCGGAGAGCGACGTGGACGAGCTGCTGCAGATCCTGGACGCCATGGACGTGTGCGCCCGCGACGTCACCAACCCGTCCATGGTGGACGTCCCCGCCCTCATCAAGACCAACGGCCTCCACCGCTCCTGGACGGAGGAGGAGGAGGAGTCTCTGATCTACGGCGGCGTGCGACTGGTCCCCGCTGAGCACCTCACGCCCTTCCCCTGCGGCCTGTTCCACAAGCTGCAGGTGAACCTGTGTCGCTGGAGCCACCAGCAGAAGCCGGAGGACGAGGGCGGGGAGGAGATAGACGGAGACATCCACCTGTGGACCAACGGAGCCAAGGTGAGCCAGGGCGCGGTGGAGGCCATGATCCTCCTGGTCAACCACGCGCAGGGGGTGGAGATCCAGGTGCGAGGACACGACTCCGAGCGGGCCAAGTGCTACACCCTGTTGGACACCATCTGCAGCATCACGGAGAACCTCCTGGCCTCCACGCTGCCCGGGCTGCTCACCGCCAAATATTACCTGAGCCCGCAGCAGCTGCGCGAGCACCACGCCCCCATCATGATCTACCAACCCAAAGATTTCTTCCGCGCCCAAGTGCAGCGGGAAACGTCTCTCACCAACACCATGGGCGGCTACAGGGAGAGCTTCAGCAGCATCCTGTCCTTCGGCTGCGCTGAGGTCTACCAGCTGGGGATTCTGGGAACGGACGTCCACATCTCGGACGTGCCCCTGCTGGCCCGCAGGAAGCTCTGCCGCATGCTGGA